>JASANG010000702.1:0-97526 GCA_030248215.1 Enoplolaimus lenunculus | reverse complement strand
AATATAATTTGTTCGGAAAACGTTGTCGAACTTTTCGCCTTGTTTGTGGTTTAGCAAATATTTGTGAAATTTTTTTAAGACCAACAATGTTATGGCTACAGATGCTAGGAAACGATCGGTGAGTAGATATTAAAACAGCGTTTGAAAATCTAAACGATAGTGGTTATTGTACAGATGTCATTTGCACCCAGCGCCTCTAAAATTATTTAGCAGAATTTAGGCGGATAATAGCTGGTATCACAATTTTGAGGGAATGTGTGAGCTTTCGGGCTGCACGAAAATGTTAATGATAATATCTGGAGCGAGAGGATCCCGTGCAAGCTCACGCCAGCTAGCGGAGCTTTGATTCGGAAGATTCTAAGCCGTAATGGGCAGCCCTTGAAGTTTCGGAGCTCTGGAGGGTTGTCGTATGCTCATGTGCACAGGTCTGGAAATCGATATAACTCGTAGAAATGCACAGACTTTGTAAATCCGTTCCGGGTGAGCTGTGGGTGCTCCCATAGCTTGGAAGGTTCGCAAACAGTTGTATGAGGGGTTCGGCACCTGAATCCCCCTATTGGCTACACTTTCTTCTCTGAGTATTTCTGTCTACCAGTTTCAACAGTTATAGTTTTCCCTATATATTTCCTGTTTAAAAAGAGACCCCATTATATACCATCATTTTCGCTATATGCCTGAACACATTCTTTATGCTACAACAAACATATCAACAGCAATGTTGATGGGTGCAAGCAGGTTATGTACCATCTGGTGCAATTGCAACCGACTTGAGTTTCTTGAACAATTTTTTACAAAATGTGAATCCCTGGGCGAAAAACTTGAAAATTTTGGGAGCTATCAACTTATATATAAACATCTGCACTGGACCACATTCGTGAAACCAATATTCTGGCCGCATCCACGATATTTTTCATTTTATTTTTTATACGCTCCTATTGGAGGAAACAAAACTTTAAGAGCAATAATAACCTGACTTGTGCATAAACTGTGGTATGTGCATGTGCAGCCAAGTGCAATTTGAAACTAGCAAAAAACACATTCATGTATACTACTATTTTTGGCAGCTTTCAAAAGTTTGCGTTTGTCGAAAATAGCGTGTTTTGGTGTGGACATTTTAAAAATGGCCTTTTTTGGAACAAAAGGCAATGATGATAAACTATACTTTGATCGAAGATAATTTTGATAGTTTGACTTGACTTAGGTCTGTAGCCAGCTCATCCTTGCTCGGGGTGTGGGTGGTAAAAATTTTTACTTCCAAGCAAGGCTGAAATTTTTTTGCGCTGGGCTAAACCCCCGTCGTCGCCCTCTCTGGTTACGGGCCCAGTTCGACTGGATTCCCATGCTATAATAACGGTTTGTGCCAGCATACTGTCATATAACGTGTAAATTTCAGCATAGATAGGCAACAGAGGCGTATAAAAGGGTAATAAACCACGACATTTGTTAAAAAACTTGGCCCATGTATAGATCAGGGGCTTCCACTTTCACAGGATTGGAAAGCTTAGCAACCAGGAGTGCATCGCAGCCATTCCTGTATGACGACCTGATTTTTCACTGGTTGGTAGGAAAATCAGAGCATAGGTTTTGGTTGGAAAACGGGAAAGTGGAAAATTTGACCAGGCCTAGATATTACCTGGTTCGGTCGCGAAAATCTGAAGTATAGGGTTTGGTTGGAAGAAATGGAAAAGTGAAAAATTTAAAGGTTTAGATTTTTTACCCTAGGTTGGTAGGGAAAATTTGAAGCATCGGTTTTGGTTGGAAAACGGGAAAGGTGGAAAATTTAAAGGCCTAGATTTACCCTCAGGTTGGTAGGGAAAATCTGAAGTATAGGTTTGGTTGGAAAACGGGGAAAAGTGGAAATTTTAAAGACTTAGATTATTCCTGGGTTGGTAGAAGGAAAATTTGAAGCATAGGTTTGTGGTTGGAAAACGGGAAAAGTGGAAAATTTCAATTCCTATATTTACCCTTGGTTGGTGGGGAAATGTTAAGCATAGAAGTTTGGTTGGGAAACGGGAAAAGTTTCAATTTTAATAGCTTACATTACTTACCCTGGGTTGGTAAAGAAATTTAAAACAGAGGTTTTGGTTGGAAAACGGGAAAAGTGGAAAATTTAAAGGCCTAGATTTTCCCTTAGGTTGGTAGGGAAAATATGCAGCATAGGTTTTGGTTGAAAAACGGGAAAATTGGAAAATTTAAACGCCTGAGATTTACCCTGGGTTGGAAGTCAGCGCCTACTAATATTTATTATATTTATGTTTCCTCGGCTTTCCGGCCATTAGCCAACAACGTCTTTAAAACAAATTAAAACTTTTTTACAACCTTAAGGCGTCACTCAAAGCGTCGACTTTGTTAACAGACTTATGCTCTGATAATACTGGGCCACCCGGTGGTATCTTGTTTTGACCAATCCTGTGCTGGGACTATGATAATCTGATATATTTAATAGTCATGTATTATTTCGGATAAATGCTCTGCTCATTTAGGTTTAACTGTGTAAAGTAGATTTTGTTCATTGCACTTTTCCGCTCCGCGGTTTCTTGTTTTGACCAGCGTCGAAATATATTGCCTGTTAGTTTGTAGGATGTAACCGGAGGTGAAAAATGCCAGATTTCCTTTCCAACCAAGGGGAAATCTAGACGTAGAAATTTTCCAGTTTTCCCGTTTTAAAAACAAAACTAATGCTTCAGAATTTTTCTACCAACCCAGGGTAAATTTAGGCGTTTAAATTTTCCAATTTTCCCGTTTTCCAACCAAAACCTATGCTGCAGATTTTCCCTACCAACCAAGGGAAAATCTAGGCTTTTAAATTTTCCACTTTTCCCGTTTTCCAACCAAAACCTATGCTTCAAATTTTCCCTACCAACCCAGGAATAATGTAAGCTTTTAAAATTTCCACTTTTCCCGTTTTCCAAACAAACTTTTACACTACAGATTTTCCCTACCAACCAAGGGAAAATCAAGGCGTTCAAATTTTCCACTTTTCCCGCTTTCCAACCAAAACCTATGCTTCAAATTTTCCCTACCAACCCAGGAATAATGTAAGCTTTTAAAATTTCCACTTTTCCCGTTTTCCAAACAAACTTTTACACTACAGATTTTCCCTACCGAGGGAAAATCAAGGCGTTCAAATTTTCCACCTTTCCCGTTTTCCAACCAAAACCTATGCTTCAAATTTTCCCTACCAACCCAGGAATAATGTAAACTTTTAAATTTTCCACTTTTCCCGTTTTCCAAACAAACTTTACACTACAGATTTTCCCTACCGAACCAGGGAATATACAGGCTTATGAATTTTCCACTTTTCCACAGCAAAACCTATGTCCGCGATTTTCCTACCAACCAGTGAAAAATCAGGTCGTCATACAGGAGTGGCTGCGATGCACTCCTGGTCGTAAGTTTTCCACCCTGGAAAAGTGGAAGCCCCTGATCTATACATGGGCCAAGTTTTTTAACAAATGTCGTGGTTTATTACCCTTTTATACGCCTCTGTTGCCTATCTATGCTGAAATTTACACGTTATATGACAGTATGCTGGCACAAACCGTTATTATAGCATGGGAATCCAGTCGAACTGGGCCCGTAACCAGAGAGGGCGACGACGGGGGTTTAGCCCAGCGCAAAAAAATTTCAGCCTTGCTTGGAAGTAAAAATTTTTACCACCCACACCCCGAGCAAGGATGAGCTGGCTACAGACCTAAGTCAAGTCAAACTATCAAAATTATCTTCGATCAAAGTATAGTTTATCATCATTGTTTTTTGTTCCAAAAAAGGCCATTTTTAAAATGTCCACACCAAAACACGCTATTTTCGACAAACGCAAACTTTTGAAAGCTGCCAAAAATAGTAGTATACATGAATGTGTTTTTTGCTAGTTTCAAATTGCACTTGGCTGCACATGCACATACCACAGTTTATGCACAAGTAAGGTTCGCATTGCTCTTAAAGTTTTGTTTCCTCCAGAGGGAGCGTATAAAAATAAAACGGACATTGTCGTGGATGCGGCCAGAATATTGGTTTCACGAATGTGGTCCAGTGCAGATGTTTATATATAAGTTGATAGCTCCCAAATTTTCAAGTTTTTCGCCCAGGGATTCACATTTTGTAAAAAATTGTTCAAGAAACTCAAGTCGGTTGCAATTGCACCAGATGGTACATAACCTGCTTGCACCCATCAACATTGCTGTTGATATGTTTGTTGTAGCATAAAGAATGTGTTCAGGCATATAGCGAAAATGATGGTATATAATGGGGTCTCTTTTTAAATAGGATATATATAGGGAAAACTATAACTGTTGAAACTGGTAGACAGAAATACTCAGAGTAGAAGCGTAGCCAGTAGGGGGATTCAGGTGCCAAACCCCTTCTTTGGATTAGTTGTTACTGCAGTTTTTAGATACGGTTTCAGTTGCCAACGCAAGAAACCTCCTCTATGCTTTTATAAAACGTCACCCGCATCTCAGAAATCTTAGCTAGACCATGCTACACAAATGCTTAGGTATGTACCTGCCAAGTTTGAGTAAGTAATCGAGTTATATAAGCAACGTTACCAATGAGTATATACGTGGTACAATGTATATATATATGTACTATATTGTGGGCATAAAATAGGTTAACCAACAACTGTCGTTAGATTGCAAGTGGTCGTTCCTTGTACCTGAGTCTGAGGTCACGCCTACCTAGGGTGCCAAACGGAACTGGATTTTATATCGCAATCGAAACAGCAAATTCAGTATAAAATTTACGACTGTTTCAAGGTTAACTTAATATATATTACAGGTGATTTTAATTATATATCGTGTAGAAAACAATTACAGTTCCTGTTGTATTTAAAATATACGAAAATGTAAACAGGTTGGCTTTGAAACAAAGTTATAAGTTTTGGTGCAAAAATTTTTTTCACTTGGTCCAAATCAGAAATCGTCACGTTGCGAGAATTTTTATACAGTGACTCTTGTACGTAAGCACACAGTTTTCAAAGTTTTCAGATTTTAGCTTAACGTAGGCTTAGCTGGATGGACTAATGACTAAATAATGCATATAGGTATATATACACATTATACGCCAAATGCACCATATTGAAACGCTATGCTTATGAGCAGTTTAACAAATGCAAGTAAAACTACAATCCATGCAGGTGTTAAAGAATTCTGTTATTTTTCACCGATTTGTAAAACACTACTTAAAATACATTAGTTATATTTCACTAACTTTTTTAAGTATAAGCGTCCTAAATATTAAGTAAACTGTTTGAAATGAAATAAACATCACGAAGTTTATCCAAAATCTAAAAATTCGATGCATTTGAATTTTTTCTTTAAAAATTTATAAAGCGTGGTAAATATTTGCACGCCTCAATTGTGTTGGCATAAAATAAAAAAAATTTCAAACTTTTATACTTCAAAATCAGTTTTCTGTTTCCGTTATTTTGATCACCATCCGTTCCCGGTCCCTTTATTTTGTCTATGGAAAACTTACTTGGTTTCTTCACAGTGGGTCAACGTCAAAATAAATGCTATCATGAAATTTTTAAAGCAATCGAGTAGCTAAAAAAATTTACAATATATGTATTCGTAGTTTTAAAAAATTTTGCGTATATACTTGAACTGTTGTTGTTTTTAGTTCTCACCAACACACACTGATGATAATTTGATAACCGGAAAAACACTCCCATATTTGGCAACGGCCAAACGCAAAGTAAACTATAAAGGAATTACGGATTTGTCTACATCGCTATGAAAGAGCATAGGGTTTACGAACAACAGTAACTTCTTTGGACATATAATTCAAATTTGCAACCAAACGGAGAAACTACGTATCGTTAAGCGTATAAATTTATTAAAGTTTTTCAAAACCTATTTTTAAACAAACCAGAAGCGTTAAAAATTTGAACTGTTGTAAATGCTTTTTTACGCAATTTATTATCTTTGATTATAGACGACTGCATTAAAACGATCTGCGCATATGTCGCACACCTCTGCGGTAAAATTCAGACGCATCGACAACTTTGCTTCAATAAACGTTATATCATTTTCTCCCCAAAATTCCTCTTGACTAATCATATGTACGCGATTGCTGTTGTGGATAAGCACTGTGACAATTACGGCCGGGTGGCTTTGACGAAATATTTGACTTTTTTGAACTCGATTGCGCTTTAGAAATAAAGGCGTCTTTGACACGAAACGTGTGAGAGACTAGGAACAGCTGGACATCGGTATAGTGACAAGTTTTCCACTATAAAGTAGAACCTTTTATAAAGCATAAGATAATAATCATTTTTTTCTGGCATCGCATGCTGGGACAAAACGTTTTTTGGGCTCTCGTCAATGAAATAGCTGAGTTTTTTCTTTTGTTTATATGTTTGCGCGTTGATCATGTGTAATGTGTTCCTTGAACGTATATAAACTGTAAAACAGCTCAGCGACCACATACTTAATGCTTGGCAAGAAGATTTCCTGCAGGTGCAACTCAGACCTCTTTTTTCTTTTGTTTCAGTGTATGTGAATGTTTGCAACTGTTTGTTTGTGTATAAGCTTGCAAGCGCGTGGGTGGAAGTGAACTCAAGGAGTTAAAATCATTGTTGTTGTTTTTGGCTTTTTAAATTAAACGATCATAGTTTAGACGGACCTTCGTTTTGTTTTGTTCCGTTTTTTTTTTGACGTTATTTACGGTGTATGTAAAGGGTTGAAAGGTTTATTTCAGAATGGCATCACGTCATATAAATTGCTTTATCTTTGATTGTGTGTTTTTTTGATTTTTAAAGGGTTGGGTGGTTTTCGGGGGGGGGGGGGGGGGGGGGATATATATTTCCCTATCGTCCTTTGTACACACAACGATGTACCTGGACCATATTTGGTAGTGTTGTGTGTCTGGCAGTTCTACAGGCACGTAGTCAGCTCACCATGCTAGGGGGAGGCTACAATTTTGTAGGAGGGGCATTCGAGGGTTTTTAGTGACTTGCTAGCAATATTGAAAATTTTCTACGGGTGCCAAAATTTTTCCAGGGGGGCTGATCCCCCGCTGGCTTCCCCTTGGCTACGGGCCCGCTCTTGTACACTTCCTCTTATACTGTTTTCGAAATTTTTACATTCTGTCGTAACATCAGTCTTATGCTCAGGCGTAGGCCTGTATTTCAGCATAGGCTTAGGCTTAAAGCTCGTGACGGAAGTATACAAGATCAGTGTGTTGTTTACGTCTAGCACAACTTGCTGTTCACTCCCTGCTTTAGAATAGGTTTGTTCGTTTGCTTTAGAGTTTATAAATACGCCAATTTATCAGTTTAAAAGCAAAGCCCGTCCCAAAACCCGGTTCACAATTAACCAGATTTCACCATTGCCGTATTATTGCAAGTGTATCCTGTTCAAAATGTTCTTTATTGTTCATCACCGCTAAAACCTAAGGTGGCCCACGTATGCTAGTGTTTTGTGCCCTTTTTTACATTAGGGAACCTAGCAGCAGTGGGTGCCTTTTTGCCAAGTTAACTAAACACCCATTAAAGGGTACACGCAACGTTTAAAGACGGGTAATATTTCATGTGCTTAATGCTGCTGGGGCGTAGGTTGCCGGAGGTATTTTGTCCAGTAGTGTGTATATATGTATGGGAAATAAATAGAAATAATACAAAGCGTGGCGATTTCTTTTGAAACATGGTTAAGTGTTTTGTGTATAACCGGTATCGCTTGCACAAAATAAAGTGGGCGATATTGAAGAAAAAATGTACCAGCTCAGCTGAGTGGCGTTGAACGACCGTAGTAGGGAGTGTATAATAAGCACGGGTTTTGTTCAGATGTAGGTGATGCTTTAATTTCTAGGGGTGTAATAGTAGTATAAACATATTCCTAACACTGAGTAAAAGATAATAGTCGTTGGAGACACGCGGAAAAACTTTGCGTCCCTTCAAGTAACATATGCCAATGATTTTGTGCATGGGTTAATCCCAAGGCTAAGTCAGGGTCACGCTTAAGCTCCCGAATGCATAGATTGGGCGAACTGGCTTAAAAAGGACCGGCTTTGAGGCATAAAAGCAATTTAAGCCCAAAAGCTAAATTTGTGAGAGCAATATGGCTATAAATGGCAGCTGGAATGAAAGGAACGCACCATGCAACAGGTACGGTCTTTGCGCACCTCTGTCGGACTATTTTCCAACAAATCCTTTCCCTACCTTATAAATTTTTGCTTTTGTGCCATGAAAATTCCGTTTTAGCGTTTCGCTCGCTTTGTTCGCGAAGCCTTTTGCACACCATATATCGCACGTCCTCATCAGTAATTCCTGGATCCGTTACTACTTCACCGAAAAAAGCGTGTATTTGCACACTGTTATCAAAAGATTTAATTTCTCTTGTTTAAACATTAATAATAATTTATAAAATGACAAAAAATTGCGCACCTAAATTGGTTTCGTAAAATATAAATGAATTTTTTTTCATCATCTCCCAATGTGAATCCGAGGCTAAACGCATTAAAACCCACAAAGAAAAATTCTAATTGTTACAAATTATTTAACAAATTTATCTGTTGGCATTAATCAGTATTTTGGTTTTCTTGACGATTGCGTACAAGTATGTTATATACCCTTTAAAACCTAAGGTCATTTACAATTACTTGGAACCGGTGCCTATGCATTTCCAATTTTGAATTTTGTTCATTTTGGTATAAATATAGTAACAGTTGTGAATTGCTACAGTGAAATCAAAGATATTCGAACGATTTTATTCTACGAGTGTCAAACAGAGACTCATACGTTGACCCAAAACCTCGGGACCGCCAAAGGTTTGGTTTTGGACCGATTCAGTAAGGCGTCTTATCTCTGGTAGTCAACCAAGAAAAGAGGCAGCAAGAAAAGAGGCAGAGTAGTTTAAACACAATTGGATCAAAGACGCACGCGAGAAACCAGCGTTTTTTTTGCAACAAATGTGTTTAATTCCATCAGGGAACGTTTAGTTTTGGTTGATTTTAAGGGATGTCAGTGACACCTTTTTATTAATCTACGGGTGTCGACTGACACCCAAAATCCCCGGTTTCCACGTATCTGGATAAGGTATATATCGTGAAATATTGTCCATTGCGAGTTATTGGTATTTTATGTTTCAAAAACAAAATTAAACATAGATATAAATTTGTCATTTTAGGTTGTATTTTTATTGGTATTTTGGTCAGTCCATAATTGTTTCGGTAATAAAGCTTATGAAACACTGACGGATTCAAAGAGGGCCCACTTAGGCCATTGCCCCTCAACAGGTATCAAAATAAAATTTTGTAGTAGGAGTTTAGGCGCGTGGCCCACCTGTGAGGAATTATTCAACCGCAACTGGTATAAAATGTTCTCTAACCAGACTATTAAAATGTATTTGGACAAAATTGTTCACGTTTATCGAGTTTTAAAGCGGGACCACAAGTGAAAATAACTGCCATGAGGTATAGAAGAAGACAGATAAAGGAAAGCGTATCGTTTCCTGAAACTTACGGACAGACAAGAAATTCACGTTTAACCAGTTTCAAAATAATCTTGTGGATCCTAGAATCCGGAAATTTCTCGTTTTGACATTCGCCTATATCCTATCGAACTGATATTAACGATGACACTCCTGATGCCAACCAAGTTTATGGTGTTTTGTGTGAATATGTTTCGTTGGATTATACTTAAACAGTTTTCTGTTTAATTACAGTTAAACTTGTACTAAAATGGTATATAAATTGAAACAATCGCTAAGTTTAGTAAAATAAAAATGTAATAGGACAGAAGCTTTTTAAGTCCATCAAAACTGGACAAATCGGGACAAGTAAGGCTTTGACCAGGGGCGTACTGAAAGGGGCGTGCGGGAGGACCTCGCCCCTCCAATCGGAATCAGTGCGTGCGTCATAATTTACATAAGATACAAAAATTACGTATGGTTTCTCGCTCGCTGCGTTCCCGATGTTCTTCACCGACCAATTTTCGAAAAAATTTTGCCTGCAGCGCTGTTCAGTGGTTGGCATCAAAGTCAAATTCCCAAACCTGATCAGCTCCAAACTTCGAGAGGGGCATACTTATATTTTCGACGACATAAACGCAAGGTTGAAAATTTTTTCGGGGTAGGCAAAAAATTTTTTTAGGCAAGCTGAGCCCCTGTCCTCCCCATGGCTACACGCCCGTTGTACTGTGGGCTAAACTTTTAGCCCTTGCCAGCTTAAATGTGTCTTGCATGGGTAGGGTTTAGCAACCGTGGGAATACACCAATAAGCGGCAGTCGTTATTTTTTCTACAAAAAGTAAACAGGAAACACATTTTCGACGAAATTTTAAGTCGTTTATCTGGGAAATTAATTTGTATTTCAGTAAACGAGTCGTGCATCCCGGTCACTTGTGTCACATGTGATTCCCACTCTGTCTGAAATACCATGCTCACCTTTGATCTTCGATTCACAGAAGTGAATCGCTGTTTGCCCGAAATGTAATCGTTTAGAACCAAACAGACCGAAGTGATTACAGCGGTGACGAATTTCAGGATTTTCCGCTGGTGAAGGATAGTTTTTGTCTTCGGAAATTTTAAAGTTTTTGAAACGAGTTGTTTTTTTTGCAATTTTATCAATATTTAAGGTTGAATAATTGCGCCGAAGTCGCAAAGTTTTCAAATTTTGTGATATAACCATGACGTATGTTTCTCCTACTTGAGCCGAAAACACATTTTGAGCTTCGGATGAACTATTTGCATCGCGAAATTTTAAGCACTGCAGGACAGGTAGGGGAATATATCATTTGTAGACCATGGAATTGCCACTGGCTTACGATAAATGACAATATATTGGCACTTGTTTTTTTCTTCTACACAAGGTTTCTTTTCCATAACGGAGTGTAATAACGCAATAGGCGTCGGATTAGGATCAATAGCATGTATAACAATTGCAAAAAAATTTAGTCTTACGCCATAAACAGTAATGTGTGCGGGTTGTTGTTACTTCCATCGGATTAACACTTATTGTTCGGTGAAGTGAACAAGTGGCCGCTTTTATACATTCTACGTCCCGGTAATACATTCAAAATAATATTTCTGATATTTAAGAAAAAGTTTCTTGCATTTAAGAAATATAATTAGCAAGGTGTATTTGAAAATTATTTATGTTATAACAGAAAATGTTTCAAGAAAGTTTTGAAATATAGTCTGAAAATAAACGTTTTACAGTTATTTTATGAAAAATTGTCTTCAATATCAGAAAAACTTGTCAGACTTGCCACAGAAAATACTTTTCGGAATAAATTCAGAAATACTTTTTTGTGTAGCTTTGTTTTTGAATTATAATTCAAAATGAGATCGCCTTTCAAATCAACTAAACGCAGATGGATTGACGAGATTGTGATTTTATCATTATATTTTATCAAATGACCAAAAATGCCATTGGCACCAGTTTACTTTTTTACGTCTAAATTACGTCAGACATACATTTTACCGCCGCACTGGAAGTGTTTGCAAATTTTGACATCAGAGTTAATGTTTTTCTTTATGAAAATACAAGTTAAACCGACGCATTATTTTGTTTGTTGGTAGAAATATTTCGCCCATCCCCTAGAAAAGTTACAGTTTCGTTTATAAGTCACCAGAAACCCGTGTATACCCCTCCGGAAAAATTTTGAAGGCGAGCTTGCTATGGATCTGCTCGCATAAAAGGACGTAAGTGTTGTCTTTGTTTTGCAGTTTAGTCGTAGTATGGACGGCCATAACTCAATGAATTTATATAAGTTGAACGGCAGATTTTGATATTCCGTGTAGAATTTCAAAAATTTCTAAAGGGAAATGTTTTAATATTACAAACTGAAAATTTTTCTAAAAGCCACTTTACAAACATTTCATAGTAGGGGTTTGATCCCTGAAACATCTCTCCAAATGGATCAAGTCGATTAATTCTTACTGTAACTTTTGAACGTTCTTCTATAAGTTGGCGGTCTCACGGAATAATTGTTTCCACATCTCTCCAAATGGATCAAGTCGATTAATTCTTACTGTAACTTTTGAACGTTCTTCTATAAGTTGGCGGTCTCACGGAATAATTGTTTCCATATCTCTCCAAATGGATCAAGTCGATTAATTCTTACTGTAACTTTTGAACGTTCTTCTAAAGTTGGCGGTCTCACGGTATAATTGTTTCCACATCTCTCCAAATGGATCAAGTCGATTAATTCTTACTGTAACTTTTGAACGTTCTTCTATAAGTTGGCGGTCTCACGGTATATAATTGTTTCACCTGTAAAACTCTTACCACCCGGAAGAATGAAACTACTTTAATTCTTCCCCTGCTCACGGTATAATTACTCCACTGTTTAATTCTTCCCCCCTCGAACGACTTAGACTAGTTTAATATATAACTGAATGATACTCATCGCGTGCCTCATTTCATTTGATTTTTACAAAACTTGTAAAATTCTTGAAAAATTCTTAAATTGGATCTGAAAAACACCGCACATCTTACGAATTCATGAGAACCAAAAGATATGCAAAAGCTATTGAAACCGATTCATATACTCTGGGAAAATATTGAAAACAATAAGCAAGAACTGTGGTTCTCACGTTTACAACTGGGCTCATATTATCGAATGCGTGTAGCCTGTAGCACCTATTACCAGTTGGTGACAGGACTTGTCACTTTGGAATCAGTTAATTTTAAAGCTGAAACTCCAGCACAACTTTCGCATATTACTTTGCCCTGTTCGTAACATGGTTTAAGCAAAGCTTCAATATAAAACAAAAACACTATTATTTGTTATACGATAAATGGACTGCATGTAATCATGATGCGGATCAGCTATTACGTCTCAGCTTTCGTGTACGCACGTTTAGCGCACTAGCAATAAGCAAAACATAACTAAACTAATGAAATGTATTATTTGTTTCAGTCAAAGGAGCGAAGATCCACGGTCTAAACGGTAAGTTGAAATAATTTGTTCAAACTTAAAAGTCAACGCTAAAATCAATTTTGGTTTCGTACATTTTTATTTAATAAAAAGCACAATTTGTTATCTTAAATTGGTTTGTACGACACAACAGTATGTTTTAAGTTATTTGAAGTCGCGGTATACTCGAGCACGCGATAGTGCATCCCTTATCCTACGAAACATTTTTTGTTTGGGTTTTTTTAATTTTTCCAATTATATGATAAAGCATCAATTCACAAATTTTAACCTTAATATATAAGTTATTGACAGCTTTTCGTATTGTAATTGGATTTTGCGCCAGCAATGCATTCTAGTCTAAATTTAAATGCAGCTGTATCATTGAAAACCAAAACTTAACCAGGCGTCAAATGTTGTACGAGTCGTTTAAGTAAAAAAACAGCGGCATGCTGTATACCAAGTACGTAATTAAAATTAAATCAAACTAATGAATTTCGACTTTTTTTAAATGTTCTCAAAAATGCTGTTCCAGCTTCTGCTATGCGTCAGCTGCTTAGTCGTGAGTTAAAATAAAAATTGGGATTTTTGATAATTTATGTTATTTGCTACATACGACTACTAAACATTAATAGCGCCATGATTACGTTTAAGCGATTGGTGTGCTGTAGTGACCCGAATAAGAAGCGGGAATGGTACAATTTGGGGTCCCGATTTGGGTCAGAATCAATACGACTTTATTTCTTAAATCAAAGTCTGTAAAAATGGATTGGGACCAAAATTACTTATTTGTCCATTAGCATCAACCTGACCTGGACTTAATTAAGTTCAGTACAGAATTTGATTCATTGCTCAAATTATACCCAAGGTTACCTAGGTATATTTCTAAAGTGTAAACCGTTAAAAATGTCAGACATATATGATAGGTGTATAGTTCAAATCACTTGAGATGGATTGAAAAATAAATACCAGTTCGAATTCGAATAACGAGATGGGTTAATTGAGGACATGTTAAATAAGTAGTAGTCTCCCCTTCTTAGTCGGATCACTGCAGTAATTGCTTTTGGAAGTAAATATCACAAATCAGAGTGGTTGCAATATTTGCAACATAAACATCTTTAGAACACTACAGTGTTTCTCACTTAAAACTCTTATCCATCGGTTACCTGAAACCGGCCCGTAGCCATGGGGAGTCAGGCGCCAGACGGGCTACGCTTCAAAAGAAATCCTAGGAATCCTTTAACCTTACTTGTTAGTAAACTAAAAACTTTGTATGCCCCTCTTGGAAAATTTTTAGGCCCCCTACTAGTAAGATGACCTGGCTACGGGCGTGACCTAAAATTATGTGCGGAGAAACTAGCTGTAACGGTACCCGAATTACGTACCGTGGGGTGGGTATACTTTTGACGCGTTATACTAAGAAATCTTTAGATTAACGCGAATTTGTACAAACAGAAAAAATTTCGTAGAATAATAGTAAACCTAAAATATGTATTGACGTTAATTTTGCATCGCAAATACTTTACAGTTTGGATCAGCATGCCATCCATCCAATAAACCCAATGCCAGCGACGGCTATAGATGAGGATTTTGAACGCCGCCGTGATTTCAACAACAGTCCTATAATATAACAATGAAATATCAATAAAGGAGCGCCATGCCAACAATAAATTTAGGACTCCCGATGCCCATTGGTTACTGAAGTTATCAAAAAGTATCAAAATATTCAGAAATAAACGCGAATGTAGCGAAGGTAGGATTTCTTTTTCAGAATGAAAAATATTTTCTTGATCTCTAGGATCCAGAAGGTTATTCTTAATCCGGGGTAGGAAATATATCTCCTGTATGCTTGCACTTGTATACACCCTTGATAAACACAGGTTTGTGCTGTTTCAGAGGAGACCAAGAGCTACGTGACGGTGAAAGTCGAGAATGTAAAATCGTCCACAGTGATTGTGAAGGGAATGAACCCGATTTGGGAACAAGAGTTTATGTTGTATGTTTTATTCACATTTTTTTCGATAATTTTTGAAATTGAAAATACAAGTAACCAATGTGAATTTTTATGTATTTTCAATTGAAATTGTGATCTAAAAAATGTTCACAAGTTTAAAACGCTGTGAAATGAAAGTAAATTTTGTATTTGAAACCTCATATTCAGCGGTTTGGTTTTACACAAGATTGTTTTCGAAATGCTTGTCTTTAACTAAAAAGTAATGCGGCATATTTGTCTAAGAATGGCTGCGGTACACATTCAGAGTTGGAACCGGACCAGATTTTTAGGACATGGGCCTGGCTCAGGCCCATCTCACTCGGCACGGATCCGGCCGCCCTATCGTCCCTGCCCCGCGAATTTTATATGGATTTAGAGCAGAAACCAAAACATAAAATAAACCAAAACGACTGCAGTTCAAGATTCTAAATAACCAATGAGCTCGCTTGCTAGTACAATAGACTTAAGAAGTTTTTACATTTGTATAGATGCAGATGATTGCACTTTAGAAACTCAAGTAACTTTCTGTAATTCTTACAGAACACATAACCCTATTTTTCAAAATTTTTGCTACGCCATGACTGCAGTATTTAGGAAAATTGACAGGGTTAAGGCCGGGCCGGCAAGCCGTGGCCCGGGCCGGTTCCAACCCTTTACACATTCCCCCATATTTAGGCTTAGGCTGGCATTCGCGACTAGGCGTAAGCTTAGGAAAAGCTTATTTATGCCTAAGATGTAAAATGTGGAGGAAGTGTAAAAGAGCTGAAAAAATAATACAAACGCGGATTTGCTTAGGGTTTGAATAAGACATTTGAGTTAAAAGCAGGATTCCTATTTATTTGAAACAATGAGTTTTATTGAAACAAAGTTGAACTGTGTTATCTGTTTGAAGTTGCGTTGAAAAATTCAGTAATTGCTTTTATTAGCATTAGAATATTATGTTTTAGCGAAACAAATAAGCTTGACCAAGGCATGATAATTGAACTATGGAATAAAGGAGTGCTTTGGGATAAAATGCTGGGAACATACTTTATACCTCTGACAACCGTCCGTTACACAAACGCGGTAACTTGAGTATATTGTTGCTATGCTTTTATTGTAATTAATAAGGTTGCATTAAATCTGTGTAGATATATTTCAAAAAATTAGATTTTTAATTTTTTAAACAGTGGCGGCGCAGATCCAAGATGTCTTGGTATGAGTATACTCGTCTTGCTAGTTTGAACTAGAACTATTCAAGTTAATATTTAAGATATTTTACGCAGTATTTTTTGAATTTGTTTCTAATATTTTAAATTAAACTTTGTCTATGGTATTTAGTTGGTCGATTTTTGTGCCGTAATTAGGCACAATTTTTGAAGCTTCCAACGGTTAAAAAACTTCCTTGACATTTGCGGTGGGGAATATATCCACCTCATTTTCAGTAAATTTCTTAATGCCTCAAAAACATACGGCATATAATAAAAACAAACAAACTTTCATATGATTCGTGTAAAATAAATTTTAATATATATAATTATAGATGGGTCCAGGGATTTGGCTTCACTTAGACGCTGAGGTTGAAACAAAAGAGAACATTGTTGTTGGTACAAAAACACCGACACCGCATAATTTATTAATAGATGTTCGATTCGACGTTCCGCCCACGGGTGAGTTCAGTTGTAATAGTTCTTTTGCTTGTTGTAAGGCATCCGGCAAACTTGTATTAAATGTCTGCTATATTTCCGGGAATTCTTAGAATTTAAGCCTTTGTTCCTGGTTAATGAGATGCTTTCAATTTAATACAGGCATGGGAAATTAAAAATCTAAAATTACAAATTTGCAACCATTACTGGTTTCTTAGAAAACAGTTATTGGAATAATTTTCCACACTGCGATAACTTGAATATATAAGTTGGTTTGTATTAACACCCGACCTATGTATGTTCAGTGGTCCATGGGGGGTGGTAATTCTTGCTCCTAGCAAATTTCGAATTGTAATTCCTCACAATTTTAATTTTGTCATTTGAAATGTTACTCAAAATTATTCCATGTTTAAATTTATCGCATAATCCAGCAAGAACTTGTATCGTTCATATTTTTGCAATGTTAATAATTTCAGATGTCGCACGAAACGGATCAATTGAAATGCAGCAACGTTTGGATCGTTTGAAGTCAATGAACGAAGTGAGTTTTGATTACAGCGTCAAGGGCCTGTATATTTTTAAATGTGTGTAACATCTATGACCAGTTTGTAATAGGTTTTATAACTCTCGAACCAGTGAATGTTTATGTTCAAAATTCATTACATTTTTCACATTTGATTTGTGCTGCCTCGGTACCTATTTTGAGACACGCAATTGTAGAAATTCGTAAGTATGAAAACATATCATTCATTGTCAAATGGTGCTGCAACTTATTTAGAACACGGGCCTAGAGATTAATTTTTTGGCATTATGCAGATCGAATACTGTATACTTTTTCCAACGCTTCGGCTTAGGCTTATATTTAGGTTATGAACAGGCTAACCCATGGCTAAGCGTAAGTTTTTGCTTAAGCTTATAACCTAAGTTTATATGTGCTTTCCGGCCAGTGTTACTTAAGGGGCGGCCACGTTTCTGCTGGGTCTACAAAAGAGCAGTTTTAGATTCTATATTACATTTTTTGCTTAGGCTTAGGCTTTGTGCTTAGGCTTAGACTTAGGAACACATTTTTACAACGCTTAGGCTTAGGCTTCGGCTTAGGAATACGCTTAATCTACTGTTACGCACCTTAAAGTAACATTCGCCCTTTTGCCTATGGAAAATAATAGCATTAAATCATCACGTAAAAATGGCGTTTCTGAACTGTTCTGGATTTATTTTGCGAATATTTTTATTTTTTCAAAATTTTAAAAACGTTTACATTTTATTTGTTCTGTTTTTTTTCAGAAATTGAAATGATTCCTGATTTGGCTTAGAAATTATCGCATTAATTTTCAGCTTTACTATGAGTGTGGTTGGTTTAATTATTCAATAGTGTATTTGGGTTTGTATTCGTAATTTCAGATGGACAACGGCATGCGTTCGCGCCCTATGCTGAAACGGCCGTATCCAATACGTCCTCAATGTAAGTACTTTTGGTGTTTTCATTTAGGTTTCGAACAAAGGATATTTTGGGTGACAAAAACGGATAGGAATGCTGCTACTTGGTGATTTATATTGTCAGGATTTTAGCTACGAAAATTTGAAGACAATTACAATTTATGCTAAATTTCATTAAGTCAAAATACACTTATTTGTGTTTAGATTGTAAATATTACAAAAGTAATTATTTGATGTTCAATTCAAACGCTACTTGCTGTGCCATGTTGGAGGCAAAAAACACCCTACTACCGCCAGCACTGACAGCAACCCAGTCCCGTAGGCAGCTCACCTTGCTAGTGTAAGCATTTTTAGTAGGGCATAGAAGCAATGTTGATGACTTAAAAGCAAGGTTGAAAACTTTATAGGGGGGCCAAGAGTTTTAGCCCCTCTGGCCTCCCTCTGGCTACAGGCCCACAGCAACCTCATTTGTATCAGGCATGTGGCCAACTCTATATAAACTCGAGACTGACAAGATAAATTTGACAGGAGTATGCGAGGATTTGATAAGACGTACATGCAATGTTAATAAAAGTCTAAAAGGGCGATTGGGACAATTTATCCAGTGGGCTGAATGATATTTCGGCGCACCCTCTGGCTATGGGTATGATATGTGCATATTTGACTATAATAAATTGGGACATTGTATAATTACACGTTTTAGCTCCTCCGATTCGGTCTCGTCTGCCTTATAATGATAGTCGTGATTTTGACACTCAATGTAAGTTTTATCATTAAAAAGTACTAAGTTTCAACGAGGCAGATTTCAATTTTTTAATTTCGCTTTTGCCGAAAATAATCTGTTAAACACTTAAAGCGAGCTATGGGTGTTGAATCGGTTTGGTAGACGCAGAACAGATACAAGCGGTGCTAAAACCTGACCAACATTTAGTTCAGTTTTAAATTAATTTAAACGTTAAATTGGTAACGTACTGTTTCTGTTATCATGTATTAATATTATTAGCTTTTGACGTCAATGATTCTTTTCTTAACGTTTTTCGCTCCTATTACAAGTTACGCCAAATGCAGACATTTCCCTGTGAACCATTTTTCGACCAATTTAAACACGTTTTACGGTGGTCTGGGCGATGCTACACAACTGATCAGCTAATATTTTGCGTCAAATTAAATTTTGCAGCTTGTCAACTCTTTGCAGGAATGGATCCAAGATGGGTATATTTGGTGGCCACGAACCTCCTCCGTAACCAAAAATACCTTACAGTATCGCTTTGGTTCCGTGGATCTCCCAATATATGAGCTTCATTAGCATTCGTTCTAATCTGCTCGTGCGTTTGACTGGAGTTAAATTTATTACCCGTTTGCTTTTAAGCTGGAATTTCGGAAGATAGCGATTATACATCAGATGTGTCTTATTCGATGTACCATCATCAAAATACGTCCATTCGACAGTTTCGAAGCTATTTGCATCCGCCGCCCTATGGTCTTCCGAATGGAGTCGGGCCGCATGGACCGCCTCCTTTGTCGCCTCAACATCCATTTGCGTTCGGGCCAAATGGGTACCGTCCAACACCTCAGGTAATAATTTTTAAAACAACATCAACCCGTAGAATTTAGTTATATGCCCTGAGATCTTCCGCACTTTCTCATATATTTAATGTTACCATTTAGGCTTAAACATAGACTTAGGCTTATGCTTAGGAATAGGTAAACTTTGTCATATGCCTAAGTCTAAGGCTTAACGTATAACTGTGGAGGAAGTGCATATACATCCTTAGTCGCGAATGTGTTATATTGCTCACTGCGTCATTTCAGCATATCTGAGAGCTCATTAAATGAGTAAAGTTGACTATTGTTCAGAAACATAAACTATGACTTGCTGCTTCTGACACTAGGCTAACTTTGGCATTTTTTCTATTTTTGTCTCCAAAATTGTCAGTGTGCACTATATGCCCAAATGTGAAAATTTTCGAAAACTGTTCGGTGAAAGTGTACAAAAGCCACGCTTTGTTTAACTTTCAGGCAAACTTCGAAGAAGATGAAGAAGACGCCCTTTACTACGGACGCCATGACCGGCCTCGAAGTCCAATTTCAGGCCGACCACTGTCTCCACGAAGTTTTCGTGGACGACCGGACCGGTATAGGCCACCAGATTCAGGACACGATAGGTTCGACTATTTTGAGGACCGTGATTATGACGGGCTTTCACCGATACCAGACGATGGTATAATGCTCAGGCATCGTCCAGTAATGGTAGCGTATGACGAATCTCGGCTGACACGTGATAGTAGTTTCGAGTATCATGTAAGGCTTCATTGGCAGATGTAGACAAATCTTCAGGAGGGGTTGTTAGGTTGGGATCCCGGACTGGAGCCGGAGTAGAGCTATTGGCCTCGGATCCTCATGAAAAAATTATAACCAAAAAATTTGCACCGCTTATAAGGCTGTTAAAATCAACTGTGTGCCTTCTTTGCGTGTTCCAATTCACGGAAGCTGAGCGATACTTTGAGAGGCACGCATTTGATTGATGTTTTCCTGGATCGGCGGCTACTGGTCGAGTTCTATTCCTGTGTGCCCTGTGGAACTACGGGTTCAAACGTGAGCAGTCAGAGTGATGATTGCAAAACAAGCTCAGCAGCATATTTATTTAGCTTAAAATCGTTTTAATGTTAGTGTTGAGCACTTTGGTTGAAATCATTTGTGGATCCATGTAGGAGCATCGCGCACATTTTTAGAAGTTTCTAAATCTGCCATTGTTAGCAACACATTTCCAGATATATGAAGTTGATGCTCTGTAATGAAATTTCTGATCGTGGTTTTGCTGATATCTGAACTAACCAAAAAACTGTGGCGCGGCTCCATAGACCTTGGGGATGTATCCCTCCATCCGCGCTGTCGTGCTGAAAATTTTGCTTACTGCCAGGAAGCAGGAGCATTCATTAATTTTGTCTCTAATTAGCGATTATTCGGTTTCTAGTCTGCCACCGAAGGTACGTTAGTCGGATCAGACGCCACAATTGGGCGGCCTTCATCTCGCCGAGGAGGGCGTAGCGCCGGCGACGGCGCGGTTTACCAGCATAGAGGATCCAGCCGTCGAGGTGGTCGCGCTGTGGACCGAGAATATAGCTTGGATTCGCCCGGTTACGACGAATACACGGACCGGTCCTTTGCGTCTCCGCATTACGAAGACGATGATGATGTCAATCGCCGTGTTGATAGCGAAACACCATCAACCCCTCGGTCCCCACTGCCATACGGCCGAACGGCGGCTCCTACAAGTCCTGGGCCGGTCCTGCCGTCGCAAAAGCCGCCTCCGTCAAACGGTGCTGCATTAGACGGCACGCTGCTTGGACAAAACGGCCCGCATCCTGGTCAAAGTGACATATCACCAGAGAAACGGGGGTACGTGCTTCGAGTGATTATTTTAAGTTGGGAGATGGGTGAACGTGCGTAGGGGTCAAACAGGGTTGATTTCCTTAATTTCACCATTTTGAAGGAATTTTTTAATTTTTTAGCTAATTTTAACGCATTCTTTCATAGTGACACGAAATTATCTGCTCGATAATTGTGACCTCTCGAAACGAAGTCTTCGCCCCTCTCCATTTGATTTTTGGTTGATTTTTTAAGCTTTTAATTCAAAATATTAATACCGGAAGTATTCTAATAACAGCCGCTGAGCTTTGTTGTCGGCATGCTTAAAATTTTCAAAAATTACTTGACTAATAATGGATTGAAGTACTAAGCGAACGTGTCATAATAAATCTACGGCACAAAAAATTCAAAACTCACAAATCCATTACTAACTATTAACATCTAGGAAATCTACTGTTACAGCCATTAAAAGGTAAACAGTGAGTGACTTTGCGTACTGATTCTAAAGTGAAACAGAAATTAACTGTTTCTATTTTCATATTTCAAGTTCGCCGTACCGCGATAAGCCAACTGTGGGGTTCTCCTTTAAGATTTGAAGACAACCCCCCTGTCAAGTTCGCCGTACTTCGATAAGCCAACTGTTTGGTCCTCCTTTAAAATTTGAATACAACCCCCCATGTCAAGTTCGCCGTACTTGGATAAGCCAACTGTGGGGTTCTCCTTTAAGATTTGAAGACCACCCCCATGTCAAGTTCGCCGTACTTCGATAAGCCAACAGTGGGGTTCTCCTTTAAGATTTGAAGACAACCCCCATGTCAAGTTCGCCGTACTTCGATAAGCCAACTGTGGGGCTCTCCTTTAAGATTTGAAGACAACCCCCCATGTCAAGTTCGCCGTACTTCGATAAGCCAACTGTGGGGCTCTCCTTTAAGATTTGAAGACAACCCCCATGTCAAGTTCGCCGTACTTCGATAAGCCAACTGTGGGGTTCTCCTTTAACATTTGAAGACAACCCCCCATCTACCTCGATACGGTATAGCTGGATATCTTGTAATTACATGGAGTGCCGTTCGGCCTCTATTAGTTCTTCTTTATATATTGCGTACATTATGGTTGCTTTTTGTGTTGTATTTCGCAATATTTCAATGCGACCTAATGAATTTAGGCGTCTATGTTTTTGTTGTTCAGCTTTCATCGGGATGCAAATTGGCGACGAGAAAGCTTTAGACGATCATATCGCGAGAGGTAATAAATCTGGTGATTGAAATTTATGTAGGTTTTTGTACACATTTCGAAATATTTAAAGTCGACGCTTATCCAAAGATTCAGGCACCTTTTGTTAAAACTATGAATAAGCCTAACCGTAAAGGGTAGGAAAGTAGGCATGAGCCGAAATTTACTCAATATCAAATGGGTCCGCGCGCTATTTTCTAGTCGGCTTGGTTTTGGCCGGAACCAGCATTCACTATACAAGGGTGTTTAGAAACGAATATGTTTATTCGTTGAAGTGTGGCAGAAATTCGAGTTAACAGTATCCTGTTTAAGTGAAACGTTTCAGAATGTAGTCAAGGGGATGTATAGTTCCAAACGCCCTTTGCGATTATTGTCGAGGGTTCTAGAACAAGCTATGCGAGTTGATTGCTAACGATATGCTACATTAAGGGTAATTGAAACAGATGTTTGGCCAGACGAATATCATGAAGGAGCCCCATGGCGGTCCCGTCCTACTAGGGCAATTGCGGCCCTATAGTAAAGAATTAACTTCTCTTGAGTGTCTTGTAAAATTTCTGCACTTGTCCCGCTGTAATTTTTTGCCCCCAACCTTTTAACAAGTTAATCTGGTTACGGAACGGTGTTGGATGTGTTTTAATGACATATAAAATAGAACCGGACATCTTGGTATTGCTTGGTTGTGTTCGATTCGCAATAGTACAATTTTGGCTCACAAGGAAATATTTAGCTACGCTTGTAAGTATTGTTAAATTTCTGCGTTGCTGTCTTGGAAATTTTTAATCAGACTAGAAATACTGAGCTGTCCGGTGATCCGTGTCTCTTATATATTAGTTATGCAAAGCTGAACCCAGCCAAGCTATTATGCTCTGGTGCTTTTTAGGCTACGCGACCCACAACACTCGTATGTAGGGTCTCCGTCGAAACGATTCAGAGGTGCTATGCACCTTGACAGAACGGCCTCGCCCGGAGGATATGTGACCCCTACAGAAGACGAAACAGATTTAATCACTCCAGAAGACGGAATCAGGCCTTCCGAACTTGACGAAGAACCGTTGTTCTATAACAGTCGACCTCCGAATTATCACAGGTAACTAAATGGACACTTGGAAAGTTAGGGTCTGTCTGTTGGTTTTGTAATTTTTACCGTTCAGTGTTGTAGATCCTATGAGCAAGGTAACGCTATTTTCGATATTAGCATTCGTAAGCAACGTAAATATTTAGCTTTTCAAGGTAAAAAATCAACAATAGTACACTCCTTTAGATGTATGCGTGTAAATTTTAGTAGCTTAAACCTGTCATCAAATGGCGATAAAATAATAATACACCAAGATATGTTTGCAGATCAGAAATTGAATTTTTCAAATAATTTAAACCCACAGGATGTTTAAAGTGTTCTTAAATGTTTGAACAGCAAAGTTGATTTTGCTGTAAACGTGTACAATTTAAATTGAAGTAAAGATAAACTTTTAAAATAGTTAATATTGGAGCGTTTGGGCATTTATTCTAAGAAAATGATTAAAATAAAGTAAAATATGTAATTGCTGGTTGCGGGCCTGACGCCTGTATATAGATAAATTATTTAAAAGAACATGAGAAAGTGTAGTTTTTAGAAATTTATACTGAACGTTGATTTTGAAAAATTATTTAAAATTAAGTAAAACAAAACATCTGTATTAACAAATAATAAATCATTTTATGATTGTCCGTGTCAAAATTTCTTATGCTTGAAATCTATGTTGACTGTCGCTATATTAGCTTTATCTGGTCAGTGTCTAGCGGTCCAGTTATCGCTTTGGTATATGCGTTGCGTTAAGTTTAAATGTTTTGTAAACTTTATCACTTATTATTGCCTTTGAATTAATAACAAAATCGATGTCGGATCCACAGGTACCCAAAATACGTATCCACCCCCAACCCCGTTCCTGTATTGTTGAAATATCGAACAATTATTTGTTAGAAACTCGCTTTATAACTGAAAAATTTTTAAGCACAAAAAGTATTTTATCAAACACAAAAATACTGAATTCGCCGTTAAATAAACTATATCAGCTTCAAAAATGTGTCGTTAACGTCAAATTTACTGTGAGACATAATTTTGATATTCGTGTGGATGGTATTGGATTGTACCGCAAAAGTAAAGCCACGAAGCTCTTTTTTCGAACTGTTTACTGAAGTGCCTCGAATAACATGGGGGGTAACACAAAGAGGCGTCCCTATTTATAGTTCGAAACAGGTGTCTAGATCCCTAGTTGGAGTCCGTAAATGGATTGAGTCCACAAATTGTAAAACTGCACAGGTATGAATTACTCTCATTAAGTATGTAAATGGTTTTTCGATCAAGTCAAGCTCAGTACAGGGTTTGATTGTTCATAGAAACACAAGCTGTACAAGAATATTTCAAGTATAACGTATAGGTTGAATGAAACGTTAGGAGGCTAAAAACAATATGTGTATTGAAAAAACGAATAATTGTCACTAAGCGAACCGCAGGAGCGGTGGCCTCTTGAAAGGAAGAATAGATATCAGCTTCCCTCTTTATTCGGGTCATTTACTTTACTATAATACAACACGTAACGCTCCATAATACTAGCTGCGGCCCAAAATGTAACTGAAAGGAGGACCGATTAAAGCTGTTCACTTCTGACTTCGACAAGTTATTGAATTTATGCTTATTCTGAAGGCGCTGTGATAGCGATGCTACGTCTTATTTGGATGACGGTCGTGAAATAGTTGAATTGCTCAAAAAGACACGTGCTACTTCGTCGTTAAACAGGTTAAAAACTGTAGAATATTATAATATCACGGCAATTCGTCGCCCGGACAACTCGTCGACCAACAACTTGTCATCCGAAATCTCGCCTCATCGACAATTTGTTGTCAATCAGTGTTCGTAGGCTTTGGCGTCGTAGGAATATTCTTTAGCTTTTTGGCTCTAGGCTTAGGCAACTGTCGGCTGACAAGCTGTCCGCTTATGAATTGTCGTAGTCACATATTAATACTGATGCAACGTTGAAAATATTGGTATAGCTGAGGTGTGGTGGTTTTGATTAGGTATTTATGCTTAAGCTAAAAATCTATAGAATCATACATAACTGCATGAATTTAGCATACCTCAGAGCATTTTAAATGCATGAAAAAATTAGCCCATGTAAACAGCCTGCTCTCTAAACCTAAGCCTAAACTTAAGCCTAATTCAAAGCCAGAGTCTAAGCGTAAGTCTCCCACTCCGGGCCTGTAGCCAAGGGGGGCAGGGGAAGGGGCTCATTCCCCCTGAAAAATTTTGGACCCACCTAGAAAGTGTTCAGTTTTGTTTGTAACTCATTGAAAATTCATGAATGTCCCTCCTGAAAAATTTTTAGCCCCCCCAGCAAGGTTAGCTGGCTACAGGCCTGTCCCACTCTCTAAGTCGTCGAAGTATTCTTGTTTTCAGGGCGCATGCCCCTAAAATTAATATGGGCCAAATGATTTAACGTCACTGAGTGTAACATTGGCCAGTATCACTGAAATAGTTTTTATGTTAATATAATTGCAGAACCAATTCAACGAAAGTGGTTGATTTATTGTTTTGAACGCATTCGGCTTTGTTACTTTTAAATATTCAAGCATACTTTTACACCAGTTTCAACACAGTTTCTGAATGGCATTAAAATAAGCCGAATTTTGGATATTTGACAAATTTCTGCCTCATTCATTCATTCATATATTTGTTCCTTGTGGCAAACTGGGGTTTGTGTAGCTAATTTGCCCCGTTTCATTTACATTCTGCTTGAAAGTATATATGTTACGTTATTGCTATGAAATGAGAACTTGAAAATTATTATGCACGACAATGCTGTGGTTACCGTTTACATTTGCGGTTGGCTTAGAAATTGCATTTTGCTTCGGGTTATAGACAATTTTGGTCAAGCTTACTCGTGTCCACTCGATATAGAACCAGTTGCAGTGTTCTGGTTCGCTTAATAAAGCTAAAATAATAGCCGCATGAAAAAATAAAACACAAAGTTTTGCTAAGCTGGTCGATACGCTATTCAAATCAACTGTCCTATCCACTACAACCTGTTTGTATCATCTGCTAAGCAGACACATGTGCACTCTGCGAAAGAATTCAACGTTTCAATGGTTACTTGCAGAAAAATCAAACATCTTTGAAACTGGTATATAATTCAAACATTCGTTTTTCGGTTCGATACACATGCAGTTTGCAGTCTGAGAATTAAGCATAGGCTTAGATGTAGTTTTAAAATTAGTGTAGTGTTTTCAAGTATGGGTTCTGGTCGTTAGCTGACGTTTATCATAAGTTTAACATCTTGCGTTTACTGGGAATATCCTATTATGCTTTCGTGATGTTGCATTTTACCATGTTTATGTTCTCTAAAATACTGTTTTGAAACGCTAACACTTTTTAAAGTCGGTCATGAGAAGCTAAAAATGTTGTAATTTGTAAGTTTGTTTATTTGCTAACGAAACCACCCGTTTTGACGATGTTCAGATTACAGATAAATTTAAATTAGTCCCAGAATTAAAATTGAATGCAAATTTTTACCTTTGCGCGACTTCGGCGGGGAGATCCGATCAAAAATCGCCCTAGACAATGGCGGATCCATGGGGAGGGCCACCCCGGCCGTGGCCCCCCCAACGGCATCTCGACAAAAATTATATAGCAATTTTGTGACAATAGAACGTGGTTTGTGTGTTAGTCAAAAGTAAGTTTATTGCCTGTGAAATTTTGCCCCCCATTTTGAGATCCTGGATCCGCCACTGCCCCTAGATTTGCCCTTGCATCAAATAACGTGTCCGTGTTTAAGGTGACCGACACCATAGAAACCCCTGCATCCGCGTGCCTGATTCGTGTGGCACGAGTTGGAAATTTAAGTTTTGATTCTGTTATGTTTGTTTAGATTTTGTTTTGAAATATTTTAATAGAAAATTAGCTAACAATTATTTGAAAGATTAGCTTTTATAGTTACCAATTCTTGTGTTTGCATTTATAATTAATGTTTAACATGATCTCTTCAAGTTACCTTGTGGTGGATCCTGAAAAAACCCTCGCAAGTCAGCAACCAAGAAACCAAACACTGTTTTCGTGGCATGAAAAGGAAACATTTATTATGTGGATGGCTTGTCATTTATCATAAAAAATTCTGATGGGGCCGCTTCCCATCTAGGGCCGCCTTTGATGGTTGTTTACGTGTGACAATACCTTCGCTAGGCTCAATTATCAAAACTGATTTTGTACCAGCATTTGAATCGGGGTTTGTTTAAGTTCAATCTTTTTTCACATAATAACGTGTACATTTCTGTTGCAATTGGTGTTTAGTTATATGTTCCCACAATTCACAGCGACCTTTCTGTGTATATTTCACCGGCCAGGATTTAAATCGCAGCCTCACGGATGGGAAGCATTTTGCATCACCACTCAGCTGCAGAAACTTGGCGCTCGAGCGCAAGGATGCTCTCACGTCTTGTGAAGATATCAACGCTGTGCATGCGCGTAATAATTGTTCAACATTGCACATTTTGTAATATGTCTATATAGCGGCGCCAGAAGCAGATTTATATTTAGAAGCAAATTTATATTTGGAGGGGGGCACAACGGTGCGTAAGTATATTATTTGTAGCTTTAGCTAAAAGTATTATATACATTATACTCAAACTTAGTTGAAGAAAAGGGTTAAGGCCTGTTCGAAAAAATTTGCCCCTCTAAAAATGTGTCAAATTTGCTTGTAAGTCATATAAAATTGGCGTGATGCCGCTGAAAACAATTTAGCTTGCTAATCATGTAAAACTAACTACGGGTTTCATTTCCCAAAAAGTGTTTGATTGAAATCGGGGGCATCTAGGCGGGATAGAAAGGGACATATCTCCTCCCAAAATTTATAGAGACAAGAAAAAGCCTTTGTTCATAGACTCTAGAATAACTTTTTTAAATTCTAGAAGTCGAAAACTATTTTTAAATAAAGTATATGAAAATTAGAATTGGAATTCTGGCTATGCCTTACTTGGAATATGAACAAATGTTATTGGGACTAAGCAAGATGTAAACAAATTGTAAAAATAGTGAAAACGGATAGTGATCAAAATAACGGAAACCGAAAACGAATATTGAAGTATCAATGATGTTTTATTTTTCTGCCAACGCAATTGAGGTTACAAAATATAGACCGGACTTTCTTAAATTTTAAAGAAAAATGACGTATGCACCTAATTTTTTTTGTTTATTACCTAATTTCGACCGTTTAACGAGTCGAATTTTCGGTATTTTTGTTACTGAAACGAACATCGATTTTTACCGGAAACTGAAACGGACACCGAATATTACCGGAAACGGAAACAGATAGCCAGTCACACTGTGGGGCTCAGCCTCTTAATGTACATTATGAATTTTGCTATTAGTGTAAAACGCACCCATTGAATAGCGTTTTGGGTTGTGTTGATTGACCAAGTATTCGATAGTTTTGTGTGCTCTCAGCGATATTGGGGGCTATGCCCCCAGTCTGTATATTAGAGGATGGTCAGGTGTCACCACTTCCTCCCACTTCAGGCATCTATGTGTCTATACTTTAACGATGTTATCTACATTATGAAAGCTGCAACTCTCAAATCATTGAAATAATAACGATAGCGGCTGAATAGTAGAGATGTACTCATGCAAGCGATAAGCTAAATGCATTGGTTAAGCTTCGAAGCACATTTTCGAGGGCTTTTTCCGCTGCAATACTAGCAACAGCAGCAAAAAACTGTGGTTACTTTGCGGTTTACTTTAAACTGCAGGTTGTGTGTTTTAAGCTTTGTTTGAGACTCAGGTTTTTGCTGAGAATGTGAAAATGGATACTTTGAACCTTTCAAACAGCTTAGACAAATGCAGGCACTATAGTATTGAACGTTTAGCAAATAGATTTATTTCTTTTGATGGTATTTTCGGTTTATATTAATCTAAATTTACCTATATCCTTAAATATATATTATATATACATATATATGTGTGTGAAACAGCTACCTGTTATAAGTTCCTGATTGGGTGTCCTTATTTGTGTGCCGATTTTAGGTTTGCCGCCGCTTGTACATTTATTGTTTAAAACCCTTTCACTAACAGGCAAAAAGTACTACACACATTTGAGATTACTGTATCCCATAAAGTAGCAATAGATTCTCTTATTATGTACGTGAAGTTGATTAATGAAATTTGTAATTGCTGACTTAAATCTTCATCTATTTTGATTAGAGCAACGTAGCATGAGCCGCTTACAGTAGTGTAGCATAGCAGTGAAATGAAACATTTTAGATTTAGTTTTTTTAGAGTTGCCTAAATTTTTACACGTCATTGATAAGGTTAAATTCAGCACTGGTTGAATAAAAGTACATCGGGAACTGTTAGCTTTTTTGTACGTTTTCACCACAGTGTTCGAAATTTTCAAATTTTGGCATAATTAGTCGTAGGATGTATGCTCTTTATAAATTGTCTTATATTTTAAGAAACGCTTTCTGAGATTTCAGGCAATTATATGTTGTAGTTGAAGTCCCTGAGTGTAAAAATTCCAATGTTTTTAGTCCTGAAAATTTAATAATGTAAGATTTTTGAAATTTTATAACAATGTTTTGTTTGAAGGCGTACGGTTACGCTCAGGTTTGGGGTTCGGTTTAAATTTGTGGATGCACGTATACCAGTGGCTAAGTTTCTTTTTAAAATTAATAAATTTGTAACTTTGAGCTATATTTAATTGATACCAACTGATATTATTTTCATAAAATTGCAAAAATCGCATTTAGTTTAAAGTTAGCAACTTTCTAAAGCACGAGTCATATTTTTGCTTTTCGTAACAACCTGTCATGTGTTGTTTTCAGACGAAAACGGCCATACTATTGCGATGATGAGAATTCGTTCGACGTACCCGAGTATGATCCTTACTCAGGTGGTAGTCCATCAGGCCGCCGAGGGATGGCCGAAAGGCCAGGCTCTTTTAGACTGCTGCCGTATGAAGACGAATATGACTACGATACTGATTACGGCAGGCGGCGCGGAGCATTTGACGATGACTCACGCGGCAATTCGTTCGACACCGAACCTGATTCGTATACGGGTGCTGTTACCCACAGAACTGGTGGCAGGAGCCGGTTACCTAGTCCGCCACAAGGGTTTGCCGCGGCTGGCTCTAGACGCCGCTTATCAGCGCGACAACAATGGCAACAAGCACCAACATCGAGCTTGGACTCAGCGAACGAACCACCACCTCCGGCGCCACTCAAGACTACCGAAACTTCTCGAACCGGTAGCGCTCTTGACGAGCGAAACCGGTTCGCTTCAGCGGCGCCGCGAGCTTCCAGACTTACAACAGATGAGACGGCAAGGCACGAGTCGCGAACATCTGCTGGACAAACTTCTGTGCTCACGTCTGGTCCAAGCGGTGCTCGTCTGCCGCAGATTCCTGCAGCAGCTGCGGCTGTTGCTACGAGCACGTCACGGTCACAGAAAGGACTTCGAGTACAGTCGCGTACTACTGCTGCAACGGGTAAACTGGGACACGACGCAGGGCCAACAACAACAACAACAACGGAAACTGCTCAGAATTCATTTGAATCGGAGTTGCGGGTAACTATGGACGATGGGCGGATGCCAAATGGTGATTCGATTCACGATGTTAGTTTTCATTTTAATTTAATTTCTACGCCTAACTATCGTTCGATCAATTAAAATTTCATCTTATATTCGTCCACAGTAAGTTTGTATTTTTGAATCCACGACAGGCATAGTCCCGCTAATTTAGTAGTACTTTTATAATTTGTAACAATTTTACTTCTACAAAGAGTGCAGTAGCTGCGTTTCGTGTTCTGTATTAAGTTTTATGTTTAAAATGGCCTGGGTTCGAAGGGCATCAAGATTTTAATTTTTGAATACTGTTGCAATTTAAAAGTTTTTAGAAAAACAACTATTTTGCTCCAAGGAAGGTTGGTCTTCAAGTTCCGTTAATAATTTAATAAAAATGGGGACTCAGTCCTCCTGTTAATGCAGTGGGACGGACAGACTGAGTGGCGTGTGGCAGACCGTTAGCTCAAGGATCTGTAGCTTGAGAGTTCGAAACTGCTTAGAAGGTCTGATATTCCCGGGCGATTATAGCGTAACTAACAAGGCAAAAATAATCATTTTGTTTCAGGAAACACCGTTGGCAACGCTGATGTCGCCTGATCTTGTAGCCGACACACCGCCTAGCAAATCGTTCCCTGATCGCGATGAAAATCAATACCGCGGCTCTTCGTATGAATCGTACGACGGCTACGATGAATACGGGTTCAGCGTTGACATGAATAGATCTGGGGATAGGCAACAAGTTGGATACGACACAAATACTGCTGTAGCGCCTATGACAACAAAAGCAACTGATGCTACGAACATGAGCGAGCACGACAGAGCGAACCAAATGGAACAATTTGGAGGTACGCAACAACAACAACAACAATCAAAGCGACGCCACTTATCGCACCAAAAATCGACTGTTATCGAAAATGGATACATTGATTACGATGATGCTGCATATGACGAAGAGATTACGCAAAATGAATATTATGACCAAATGAAACAAGAACAGCATCATCCACAACAACAACAACAGCAGCAGCAACAACAACAAAAACAACAACAACAACATGACCAACATCAACAACAGCAACAGCAACAACTACAAGATGGAGATCTGTATGGAGTCGGCAGTACTCAGCTGGATGACAGTAAAATTGACAAGTTTGGAATGATGCCAGATGCAACAGCAACACTTGGAGATGGAATCGGAGCCACAGTACATCAACGGGATAATCAAAGCGTGGCGACAACAATGTATAATAGTAATGAACAAACTGTTACTACTGCAAGCGAGTTTGGATATCAGGATGGCGAACAGCAACAGATGTTTGGAGAAATACGAGATACAACGATGAGTGGTTATGAGAACGATAAGCACTTGTACAGTATGCAAAATGGATACAATCAGCAAGAATATGATGGCATTGGTTTCCAAGAACAGGAAATAGACCAGCAGAAGATTAAAGAAGAACAACAAATGATTGACGAACAAAATTTGTCAATGTTTCCCGTGTCCGAACAAAATCAACAACAATTGCCGTTTCAAGAAAATCTGGACGCAATGGCAGGCTTTACTGAAAATAGCGGCGCCGGGCAAGTTTTAAACGATATGGATATAACAACGGCAACGGTTCAGAATGACAACGTGCAACTGGACTCTAGAATAGGTGAAAACGATCAACTAAGCGATGAAACCTTTCCGCAAACTCAGGTCGAAAAGCTGGATTTCAACAGCGTCACAGTATCAGGGGACAGTGGTCAGTTTGGGGGCGAAAGTTTGTACAAAGAAGAGCTATCGGTGTTGTTGGAAGATGAGCAGGTACAAAACGAGCAGAACAATTTTGACAAACAAACTAATCAGCAACATGCAAGTAATTTGATCGAAGATAACGGCTTGAATTTCGATAAAAGTGTGTTAGATTCATTTGCAACGGAATTTGACCAACCAGCACAACAGCAACAGCAACAGCAACAAGAAAAGCTAAATGAAAATCAATTTGGAAGAGAAGATCGAGACGGTGTTTCACAGGAGCAGCAAGCGGAATATGACATCTTTCTAAATGAACAATATCGAGATGATGAAGGTATTTTTGACGATGGATCAAAAGTTTCGACTGACAAAGCCGAAGATGCAAGAGATGGTGTGGAGCAAAACGAAGAAAATGAATTTGAACGAAAACCCCAAAAAGAACACGTTAAACGGGTGAGCTTAAGGTTTTGCTTTCGCTTGCTGTTTGCGCCTTGGAGGTTTTTTAAATTAGCTATTTGTCGCTAAGTTTTTAATATTTTATAGCTGGTCTTCGCTGTTAAAGCGAATATAGCAATATTTAGAATTGTTATAATTTTGAAATTATGTGTAAACAATTTATAAACTTTGCAGAGTGGAATCTTGATCAATGAAAGCATAATTTAGCCACTTATTATTACTTTGAAATTTGTCAAATATTTTACAGTTGTACATGGATCATGTAAATTTATTTAATTTATTTGTAGGTGATTGTCGACCCCGAACCGGAATATCTTGGCGAGACTGGAATTGGGCCAGAAGGCGAACCAGTGGATGCGGCAGCAGATCAAAAAGAACAGCAACGGCTACTAATTAAGCAACGTTGGAAGGATGCTTATCGCCGTGTGTGCGAAGATTTGGGCATTGAGGTAAGCCGTCAAAAGTAAACAAATTTAAGTTCATTGAGTTTATTTGTTTTAAGTTCTGATGCCATTTTTAATGACATTTATGTAAATTTTAGTCGAAACAATTCGGTTTATTGTGGAAATTATATACTTGAACGCTGTTGTTGCGATTGCATTGAAAGGAAAAACATATTAAACTGCATCGAATAGAATGTATATAACGGTTTGAAAACATGATTTGTAGTCCAAATGTCAAACTTTTAAAAGACTCAAATTTTGGTAGAGAAAATATAGCCCGAATTTTTCTTGAGAACCAAAAAATGGAAACAAGAAAAAATTTTTATTGCATCTTTTCTCAAGAAATGACTATCGAGTATAAACAGATATTACACTTTTTTGTACAAACAAAATATTAGTTGGATTATCAGTGTATGACTTACGTAAATGCAATTCCGCATTTTTAAAATACCAATTTTTCAAATTAGGCAATTGATAACAGTTCATGTGAAAAAATACGGAATCTTAAAGAAACTTATATACCGGCTTGACCGAAAATGTTGAGAATATGTAAATGTTTTATGAGAGATCACATTTATTTTTAGGCTGTATTGCTACAAGGTGGAACACAAGAGTCTGATGTTGCTGAAGGGTGAGTTTGGTTTATCGTCATTAATATAGTGGTTTAACTTGTTTAACATGTATTTTATGTCGCACATAATACAACCAGTTAAGTTTAATGCTGCTGGTATCAATTTAAATAACATGATTTTCTACACTTTCATAGTACGATCTCTGAAAACTATGAAATGTTTCTGTTCATGATCGCTAATTTATAACAGTGACAGCCGCAGTCCAGGCCCGTAGCCTGCTCATCTTGCTTGGGGGGTAGGCGCTAAAATTTTTCAGGACGGGCATTCAAGGTTTTCAATGGGTTATGTAAGATTTGGTTTCGTTATGATAGATTGAAAAAAGTGATTTCAATAAAAACATTCTGAAAAGCAAACAAGTTTCAAAAACTTTAAAAAATAAAAAAATTTTAAAAAAGAAAAGAAGAATATACGTTTACATTTTTGATATACGCTTACAGTCACAAACAAGGTTGAAAACTTTCTAGGTGGGGCTCAAAATTTTCCAGGGGGGCTAAGCCGCCCTGGCCCCGCTTGACTAATGGACCCGCCGCAGCCTTTAGTAGTATTCATCAGATAACTGTGATGCGCTTTATCTGTTAACGTTTTGTTTACTTGACTTAACAGAACTGTTTATCAACTGAGCTAAGAGCTCTATGACTCGAGGCACTTGTCACTGAAAAAGCTACTAGAATATAATCTATTTAAATGAGAATAATATAAATATGTTGAAATATTAACACAGGACCAGTAGCCAAAGAATGGGCCAAGGGAAGGCTGAGCATATTTGCAAAAGTTATATTTTGTAAATTCTCATAGTATGCCCAACCTGAAATTATTTGCCTTCCCCAAAAATGCTAGAAACTATTTCCCTTCGCCAAAAATGCTAAGACCGCTATTAGAAAAAGCTAACATATTAACCCGTTTTCCATGTGAATTTATACAATTTCTGGCAGCCGATTACAATCACCACTCAGCTATAGGGGCTTGACGCTTGAGCTGGACGAGCTCTAATGTGTTGTGGAGAATTTGTACTGTGTATACACGCTATAACCATTTACTCTCTGTGCAGTGTGTAGTATCGCGTTTGCAAGGTTTGCAAATTGTGGTTAACAACGCAGAGTGGGACTGTGGGTAAGGATTTTGTTACCCGACCCCCACTTTACCCATGCAAACAAAAAATTTCACCAGCGGGTATACCCGCGCACAAAAAGTTACCCGTGGGCCATGGCCCACCTTTTACCCGCGGCTGAAGCGAAACCAGTTGTTTAATAATCACAGGTAATTTGCACTTTAATGCAATTTAGCGTTATAGCTTCAACGACTTTTCGCACAGGAAACTTTATTGGAAACAAAATTTTAAATCTAATAAAACTTTACCGGGCAGCAACTGACCAGAAGTAAAACAGACACTAGCGTATGTTCTGCACTGTAAAACTTTAAAGTTAGGCGCGGGTAAAACCTGTTAGAATTGTTACCGGTATGATACAAATTTTTACCCGCGGGTAATCCCACGTCTGAACTCGTGTCGCCGACCCGTGTTTACCCGCGGCTAAACTCTCGCTATGGGTTAACACGCATACTTTTAAGAATAACCTTCTGGACGCGTAAAGGTTCAAACAATGTTTTCGCTCGTTATGCTCAATTACGAAACAGAGTTTTACATAAAGGTTATACTGTCTTGGAACTGAAACCGTAGCTACACCTGTGATTACTACACAAACAATATCGTTGTTATAGGTTCAGGTGTTATTTGAGTAGCGAAAATAAACGTTATTTCGAGTTTACTAAAGAAATAAGTTGTTTTTTGTCTTGAACTGAAATGCTAGCTACACCTGTGGATTACTACACAAACAATATCGTTGTTATAGGTTCAGTTATTATTTGAGTAACGAAAATAAACGTTATTTCGAGTTTACTAAAGAAATAAAAGTTGTTGTTTTTACAGCGCTCAATCGCAAACAATGTCGTTTTACAACAGCATTGACGCGACACCGAACATGAAACTGGTCAAGAAGAAATCGATACCACTCGTTAGCGATTTGGTAAGTTCGAGTTTGCGCTGCCATCTCAAACACTACTCGCAATCTGCTCGTTTGGGTAGTAGAGTTTCCTCACAATGCGTTGCATTTTTGATCACATTGCAGTTGCTATAATTTGCCGGATAAGATTGCAAACAGCTCAAACTGCAGTTTTTCTTCATCCGCGGTATATATTTACACATTCTATGGGCATGGTAAGTTTTAAACTGGCAAAATAACAAATTTATACTCTTTAGTTGGTTTTCATTGTTCTATTAATGGCGGCGCTATTATATACTTTTCGTGCGGTGCTCGACAGTATCGTCCGGTGCCCATAAGTAAACAAAAAAATTATCGTTTACATATTGTAAACGCGGTGGCGTACGGCAATTTACCTGTGTTGCAATACTTTGTACGACGACACCGGACGGCAATAAAATGGTCAAAAAGTATAGTGCCACGTTTAAGTTTAATATCTGAAGATTTGAGTTCAAAAACGTTGCGTTTCGCCTAGTAAGCAACATATATTTTCGTAATTCTGAAATTCAGTCACATGGTGTCTAAATATTTAGTATCGATATGCTAGCGTACATTCAGTGCTAGCGTACATTCAGCTTAAAAGTTCAATGTCTAATATGTGTGTTCTGCGATTCGTCTCTTTGTCCCACTTGTCCTGTTGTAACCATTTTGGTGCACTGTATCAATGTCATTGGAAAAGCATGAAACAAAATTTACACGGGTTTTCCGAATGTGTACGTTTGATTTCAATTATATTTGTCGTAGGCCAAACTGCTATTCGCGTCTAGTATTAAGCTGGAACCGATCTGCTATTCTATGTAATAGCAGTTTGGCGTATTCTCATCACATTTGCACCATGTTTCCAATTTGAACGGAAAAGTGTGTGGGAACAAACAGGGGCGGATCCGGATGCGAACGCCGGAAGACGATAGTTAAATCCGAAATTTTATATAAGAAAACTTGTGATGTCACAAAACGGAATATTTCAATTAAAAACGAAGCTGAGAAAGAATTCTGGATGTGACAACGTTTCAGTTGTAATAAAACCAACGGAACCTGGCTGTAGAAGTATTAAAGTATCAAAGTTTACAGTTGTTTGGTTTTTCAAGAAAACCTATTTTCATAGTGTAAATAGTTTCTTTTCGTCTGGTTGCAAAATAATTAATATAAAATTTCACTTTTTTTAAAAATTCAAGAGAAAATCTTATAGGCTCACTGTTAGTATTAAATAGCACATATCAGGCCCGAAGCCAGCTTACCTTGCTAGCGGGGGCTAAGAACTTTTCAGGAGTGGCATATAAGGGTTTTTGTAGACTTGCAAGCAAGGTGGAAAATTTTCTAGGGGGCCCAAATTTTTCCAGAGGGCTGAGTCCCCCAGCCCCCCCTCTTGGCTACGGGAGCGGCACATAGGTATACGCTACACGGTATACGGTTTCACAATTAAGATAGCTAATTCTAAAATCAGCAAGCAACTCTTGCACACTTTCTCTACAGAAGTTTAAACTAAATTCTAAGTCGAACTTTGTCAAAATTGATAAATTTCAAAAAAGTTGTGGGAGTAAGAGAGCAAGATTCCAGTACGACTATCGGTTGAACATTTCATATGCTATATTCAAGCTTCGTGCAACAGCAATTACAGGATTGTCGTGCGTTGTATTAAGCAAGTTCATTCAGTACAGAAAACTTTTAAAATTCATTTAAATGCTGGTTGATGAGATTAGAAAATTTGAGCAGGTGAACAACAACCTATTATTGAGGTTCAAATCAAACAGTTTTGTTTTGTTTGAGTGATGCTGCGTTTCGCTTTAAAATTCGTTCGCTTAAAGCATACTTTTGCCGCAACAGGCCTCGTTGCACGCGTTGAGGTGAATTTTACGCACACATATGTATGTAAATTGCAAACAAATTTTCTTTGAAAACAAAACAGCAAATTCGCCCACCAGCTATTTCTAAAAATAATTTGATGTAAACATAATGACTCAAGCGTAAGGCAAACTCTAAACCTTGCAGTTGAATTATACATTTCATGCCCAAAGTTGAACTTGTCGTCTTGAGATTTGACAATCGATTTAAACTGGTACTTTTCACGATTCAATCCTAGGCCGGCATTCTCAAATGTGTGTAGCACCTATCACCAGTTCGCGATAGATCATGTAAGTTTCGAACCAGTGAATGATGAGGTTCAAAGTTGAGCCACATTTTTAGCATTTGATTTGTCGTAGTTTTGTACTATAAAATCATATGGCTAGCTGGTGATACGTGCTATACGCATTTGGGAATAACGGCATCGGTTTCGGTTTTATACATTCGAATCATTTTTTACGAATGCACGAAACGAAATAAAAGCGTCCGATTGAACGTTAATAATTTTATGTTTCAAGCTTTCGAGACATGCACGCATTACGTTTACACACACATGCAAATGTTGCTCATTTTCAGCTTAAGTGCGTCGAACTGGCGTTAAAACAACGACGCTGGCATTGTTCTGTCTATATATCAGCACTCAGATTTGACCCATGTCCAATAAATAACTATAAATAGTTCAAAGTATTGCCGTTTATCAGAAACGCACGTGGGGTTAATATTTCTTACCCTGCTCGCGGTTTATTTGATTAAAATGTCGGTTAGAATTAGATGTCGTCGATGTGTTGATATGTAATTTGCCGTATAATTCAACTATGAACGAACTAAAACTCACAACTGACACTACTCATCCTAAAGAATATTATAGAAAGTCGAACAAATTTTAAGCCGGACTAGGTAGTCAAGGAAATATGACACTGCTTTGGTTTGCAAAAAATCTTGATTCTCGTACGCTTTGTTCCATATTTACATTTGGGGGGATAAGCTTAAGAAAAGGTTTAGCTTTAGCTAAATCTAAATGTTTCCTAAGCGTTAACCTCAATAAAATGTGGAAGAATGTGTACGAGAGTCAATATTAAAACGTGGGCAAAGCATACGAGAGCCAATATCAAAATGTGGGTGAAAAGGGTATGACAGCCAATATTTCACAAAGTCACTAGCGTTATAAAAAATTTCGTCTTGCTACAGGGTTGAACCTGAAAACCTGACTAAATTTAAAAACTTGCTATTATACGTGGTCTCCTACACATTGCACATTGCTGTTTTTATTGGTTATAAATAATTATGTGTATGTATATATTTATGTGTATATGTTTATGTGTTGCAGGTTCTCAAGGTACGCTGAAATTCCATTATGTTCGTGGGTTCTCTCTATCGATCGTGATGACCCTATTGTCATTCAGAGTGCAAGCTTAAGTTGTCCTTTTGTGTTTCTTTGGCCAATAATTTTAATCTCTAGATATTAATAATCTTGTTTTTTTTGGCGTAGATCATTTTGTCTTTGTTGCGTTGTCGCGTGCAGTTTGTTTATTACCGTCCGCTGCTTTATTTAGTAATTTTTTGAAACATTTTAGTAAATTTAATTATGACGATTATTGCGGGAATGTACCATATTAGCGCCAGTGTTTTATGCATTGCCAACATCGTAGCTGTCCGTATTGCTTTGGATTTGGTTCGCACTTTAGTAGCTACAAAATCATTAAATAAAAGTTAATAATAAATATGGTGTCATGCAGGGTACAACCGGAGGTCGGCCTGCGGCGCCGGATTCGGCAGAACATCGGCCTACGGCTTCAGCTCTGGCTCCGGTAAAATTTTTGTCACACGTTCCGGCAATTTCGGTAGTTAAATGTTGCATAATTTTGCAAAATTTATCTGTTTAGCGCGTTTCGTTTTACTTGTGTCACAATTTTCAGGAACGAATTTCCGAAATTTCGCAGAAAATCAACGTATAAAACCAAACAACTTTACAACATGATATTGGCTAAAATTAACTAATTAACGATCATTTTTACTACCTAATTTTGCTTTACCTCTGACTCCGGCAAGTTTCGTTGACCTCCAGATCCGGTTCCGGTATTTTTCACCTCCGGTTGCACCCTGGTATCATTGTTTTAATAGTTTGTACTAACGTGGAAAATCAGCGGGTGAACACTGCTCATTAATACCTAACTGTGTCTAGTTGCGCAAGTGATGATTGGGTATTGTACAATTATGATAAAGAATTCTTGAATATACTAAAATTAAATTTGCATCACAACAGAACTTGTGGGAATATAGAAATGCCGACTCCACTTTTCTTGGTCTTGAACTGCTACATTTTTCGGTTTCTGTTATTAAAATTAATGTTAACGAAATGTTACGGGTAAAGTTGATCGTCAGACTGTTTTAGCGATTACAATTTGATACTACTTGGTTACGTATAAGCTCGGCGCACGTAAAGTTATCGAAATTGATATTTTGTCTATTGTGGGGGTATAAATCAGTAGATTGTAAAAGAACTTCAGAGTTTTAAACTAAATAGATTTGCATAAATGTTAATAACATTTAAAAAGAAAGTATAGTGCGTGACGATACAGACCCGTAGTCACTTGTAACACGCAAGGGGCAGACTATGAAACAGTTCAAGAGCAGAGGTGCAAGATTTTGCATCGGCAGCTCGAAGATTCAATTTGCAAATACAAGTTTTTGCGTCTGAGCTGCAACTTATACGTGCACGTTTTTGCAGGAAGTGCTTGCAGAAGTAACTTGCGGCTGCAAGTGGGTCAAACAAAACTTGGCAGTTGCAAGTTGCATCTGCAAGTTCTCGCTGCAAAAAGTGCACTTGCAAGTTGCAGCTGCGAATTTTTTCTGTCGAAAATATGCATGCGCAAATTGCAGCTGCGAATTCTCGCCACAAAAACTTGCACGTGTAAATAGCAGGGTTCCATCGGAATTCCGATTCCGGCTAAAATTGCGGCAAAATTTGACTTCCGATTCCGAATCCGGCTGGCTGCTGTTCCGATGCCAGAATTCTGATTTTTCGGTTATGAGTTTTTAAGATGATTGAACTTATATTTTGCTTGTTTCGTTTTGTTTCGTTCATTTGCAATTATTCTGTAGGCTTTTTCTTAGTAAATATTCCGAGCTGTTACGTGTATTCCGTCAGCTCTATAAACAATTTTTACTGAAACTGTGAACTGTAACGAAAACAGGCAAACTGCAACAAAAGTTAAAAGTCAGACACCTTTAACTTTTTAATAGAATTGCTAAAACTTGATTCTGATTCCGATTCCGATTCTGTATCCGACAGAAAAATTTGACTCCGATTCCGCTTCCGACAAAATCTAGTTCCGGTTGGAACCCTGGTAAATAGAGCTTTAAGCTTTCGAATGAAGTAGAAGCCACAACAAAATCGGTTCTGGTCAGCATTAGTTTATTGCGGTGTTGTGAAGTGACACTTTAACAAATGCCGCACCGTCCGTTTTCCGCTTTAATCCGTATTTCCGCGTGCATAATTTTGAAGCTGCACACAAGCACTACAGTTTCGATTATTTCTGCTTTTAAACTTGCGCAACAACTTTAGGTTTAGGCTCAGGCTTTTTGCTTTAAGCTAACGCAATAACTGTCTGGCTATATGTCAACGGAAAAAAATTCGGTATTTGCAACAAATTGCAGCGTGTGAATATGGTTTTCTGCTTCTGGCATTGTTTTTTCCATCGATTGTTACAGTTAGTTTTGAGTAAACTAAGAGTCCGCAGCCAGAGAACTCGCTTGGAAGTCAACGAAAATGTTTATATGGCAATTCTAAAAAGTTATAGACCACCATAGCACGGCGAGCTGGCTACTGGCCTTTTAAAATCATCGTTTCTGAACATTCCATGAAATTCGGAAACATTTATAGCAAATCTCGTACGATGTGCCGTGTTTACATCAGAAGAAGGTCAATGTAAGATAAAGGATTGAACCTTTCTTTACTCATCACCTTCCCTATTTATTCTACTCAAATTTGAATTTTTGAAATATTCGATTTTTTGAAGATTGGTATTCGATATCATTCGTTGGAATCGAAAAAAATCTTAATAAGGTCAAGATTTTGTATATTATTCAACGTCTACGCCTAAGCATACCCAAACACTTTCAGCGTTCAAACTTATGATGACAATTTATTGTGTCTTAGTTGAAAATTTTGTTCTCTTACCATCGAGGTAAATATAATTTATATACATGATTGGAAGGTATATGACATCGGGGCGGATGCAAAATATTGATTTAAAACTTATTTTATACTTAAAGATAGTCCTGCACTGAAATTGTGTTGTTTTTTCAGTGATTACTTCTACTTTACACTGCGCTTTTGTATTTTATTTAGCTCGAGTGCTTTTTTTTCCTACATTATGCTTTATTATTTTGGTTATTTGTTTTTTTGCTTTATGCTTTAAATTGCAATGTGTTTGTGATAGTTTGCAGGCTATGGCTTCTGACGAGGTAAGACAGTGTAATTGTGTTAGGCAGTAACGCCATTTAGTGTTTAATTCGAAGATGGTATGGATAAAGTCGACTACATTTGTCGTGCTTTAAATATTGTGTTGCATTTTGGTTGACGGTTGTAGCATCTCTCACCTGTTAACTCTAGTGCTACTATATTCTCAAATGTGCATAGCACTTGCTACCAGTTAGTATTAAATTCTCATACATGTAAGCGAAACTTCGATTGTTCTAAATCTAATTTTTTCTCAATTACTTCATAGTAAATTTAATTTGAAAAATATGATAAATTTTGAAGCTCACGATTGCTTTTATTTATAAGTTACGCGATTTATTACCAACTAGTGATAGATGCTCAACAAGTTACAGAATACGCCATTGGCGAACCAAATATTAGTGTCTGTTGTTGGAAAGTGTTTTAAATGTCATAGAGTAAAACGTTGATTGGCCATAACTTGTTAAGTCGTATATTGTTGTTGCCAAACTAGACTCTTGCTAAGGTGCTTATTCGAAAAATATATTCTGTAGGGTGGCGATGCAACTGTAATGTGCTAGTAAACTATACGCTTTATTTTGGCAAAAGGAATTGAAGGACAAATTGTTAATTAGCAATACCCAAGGTCTCTTAAAGCTACAGTCCAACCAACTGGTGGTATGTGCTATACACAGTTCAAAATACGGCACTGATATAACCCAGTCCTTGGTTTGTTCGTTAACAATCTCGAATTTAGGGTGGCACCGAACCCACAGTTATTTCATTTTCAAATTCGAATCGTGGCAGTACGTTGGATTTTGGGAATTTTTTGATATGGTTGATAGTAGGCTTTTGGGATTTCGGAATGTGGTCGAAGGTAGAGTTTTGCGAGTTTGGGATAACAGGATGTGGTCAGAGGTAGGGTTTTGGAATTTCGGGATATGGCCGAACTTTGGATATTGGGACTTCGAATAGTGCGGTTTTGGGATATATGAATGTGGAATATTGAATTTTCGGGATGTGGTCGGGTGTGGGATTTTGTAGTTTGGGATATGGCGGGACCAAAAATACACCTCGCGAGGTCCCCCGTGTTGATGACTAAGCACCCCATGCCATCACATTAGAACCCGGTGTGATGCACACAGGCCCCTAAGGTTCACCGAGACCCCGTGCCGTCTACGGAGCTCCTGCTCATAATATGAACAATTTTGTAATGCTTAATTTCGCCGAATAAAATTGCGTTCGGCTACAGATTCTATGCTTTCAAGGCCTTTAAAAGTTTTGAAAATTGAAATTATCTGTGTTTGGTTTAATTTTTGCGAATGTCAAAACAATTTTGGATCAAACGAATGAAGCACACTAAGATACCGAGGCCATCCTAGGGCAGCAGTGGGGTGCTCACCTGTCCCACGGCCGTATTTCTCAAAACCTCGCTTGCCTTGCACCATATACGAGTGCCGAGATTTTCGGAAGTTGTTACAAATTAAATTTTGGGAATTACGGTTGCAGGTGAGGTTGTGATGAATCTATATACCTAAGCTTAAAATACCACCAAAGTCTATATAAAAGTCTACTCCAAATTTTACGCTCAAGAAGCAAGTTTAAAACTAGGTCTAGTACGCTTTGATATTCCTAAACCTACTTAGCATGAACCTAAGCCTCAGCCCAAGGAATTGCTTGCGTTATGTACAAATGAATGCTTGCGTTGCGTACCACTGAAATCACAAGACCCCGAAATGTAACATCTCACCGCAACCAGAAATCTTACCGCAAACAAAAGCTATCAGTTTTTATAGCTAGGACCATTTGATTTTGGGATGGTAGGAAAATCTATATGGGTCCAAGCTCATGCTGTCACCCTGTCTTAAATAGCTCATGGTCCTAAGACAAGCTGATCATGGCTCGTGCATTGTACCGGTTTACCTAGTGTTAGAACTGACACGCTAGTATTTGTATAAAAGTTGTTCAAAAGCATAAATCTGAATATCCACACCATAAAGCGTTTGGCTATACCAATTCATAAAACTAAGATTTAAACTAAATAATAACAATGCACGCTTAGTTAACTTTTTTATCTTAACTTCGTATTCAAGTTTAGTTTGGTACTGATATTCCCTGTTATTTTCGTGTAAAATACGAAAATTTTCTAAATTTTTATCTTATACCACTTCATGTAATCTTATTATAAGCCAAGAGTTTATGACTTTTAATACTTATCCAATCGTAAATTGTGCAAAAAATGGATAATATTACTTATTAAGGGGCGTAGCAGTAGCCTAGGCGTATTCCTAAACATAAGACGCAGAGTTAAGAAAACTTTATAATTAAGGCTAAGCCGGAACAAAACTAAATCTAAAATCTAAGCCTAGTTTTACTCTATTGTAGTTCTTATGGATGTCGAAACGCACCTATGAGTAATAAGGGCCCGGTGCGTGTTAGTTATTAGTAAATTCAATCCTTAAACAATTAACAAGGGTATGTTTTCATGTATATAATAAGGTAGATTTTATTTTGAATACTTTGAAAATTGAGTTCATGTTAATATACTACTGAAATTGCGGCTCCTTGCTTTTTGGTTTTCAGCCAGAGGTCCTAGCTTATAACTTCGTTTAGCCCAATCGTAAACTTTACAGATCAGCGACAACCGTTTTCATACAAAGGTGTGCAGGTTAAGTGGTTGCCAATAATTTAGGCCATTGCAATTGACTATGGCATGGTTATATAATGTTATAGGGTGAATAGTGTATTTAGCGTAGCTCGCAATTTGAGTTCACTTTAATATATTTTCTAATTTGTTATTTGCATCTAAATTGGATGTGATTGCTTGTTTTGTTGATGAATGATAAATTCCTGTTAACATCATCTAAATATCAGCTAAAATCAGTTAAAATCGAGGGATTGTATAGATAGTGTAATGCTAAGTAAGCTATAGTACCATTCGTGTGTGATAGAGAAAACAATACATCCCCATAACCAGGAATTATGGTACAACGGACAGAGAGGCTTGCAGGGAACAAGAAACGCTTTCCTAACATCGGATTTGCCTTTATTGTCGAAAAAAAAATTTGGTTACGGAGAGGCAAAGGATGTCCATATGGGGTGACACCCTTTTATTGTCCGTCCGTTGTTGCGGACCTTAAGGAACGCAGTATGGATGCAGCTAAAAGTACTTATACACTGGTATGTAAGCAACAAATATTGAATTGAACTTTTGGTGTTAGCTGAAACACACACCGAAAAACCCCGATTTTTCCCAGTGAAGCTTGAGGATCTACCGCTCCTAGCACAATTACATTTGAAAAGTATTTGTTTGGTGATATATATTTATATTATATACTCTAGATATATATACTCTTGAGGACAACGGGCTTTTCAATGGCAGATGCAGTGGAGGGAATTTATTCCACCAACCGGCCGCTGTGTTGAAAAGTTTACGATGCAAATATTTGAAGCTCACAGCAGTGCAATTTCTACGCAAATATTTAAAAACTATCACGAGATTATAACACGATATCAATTTTTTTGCGTCTTTGACATATAAAGTGGTCAGTTTTAAAATATTGAAAACTTCGCTCAAAACGGTACTTAACAACTGTAAAATTTCGAAACACAAAAAGTATGTTCCGCCACTGAAAAATCATGGATCTGCCGCCCCTTTGGCTTTACAACTTATTTTTATGACAATTTTAAATAAGGATACCATATGCATGCAATCGTATTTTGATTGTGCCTTGTAATTGTGTGTCGATTTTTACTTGGCCGTATATGCAATGTGGCGCATTAACGCATGTAATCCATCCTTAAGTTGGTTTATGTTTGAAAGTTCAAATAACAAGAAATGAACAATCGTAAGCTTTAACAGATGCAGATAAAAGCGTATCTTCCAGTTAAGCATTTGACAGCAAATCTGATTATGGGTTGTGCTCTATTTTTCTTGTACACTAAGAAAAAAATGCCGAAGTTTTAAAATGCGTCTGGATTCTCGCTCGCGAGTTTGAGGCTCCCACCCTGGAGTTTGGGGGAACCGCCACCACTGTCTACTTCGGCATTGTGTTTGACATACCCCCCGCAAAACAGAGGAGGGGAGGGGTAAATTTTAACGATTCTATTTATTGGTGACATAATATGTCTACGATTTTCGTTCCTCCATTTGTGTACTTTTAAGCGAATCGTAAACGCAACGCATGATTGGTACAATTTGTACCGTACGAATTTAACCAATTTGCTCACTGTTATTCTAAGAGCCATCATTGACTGTTGTTGACATTGACGGCTCGCGTAATCTTATGATATAAGCATTCTAATATTAATTAGAACACAGTTGATCGACAATTGTTTAATTCCAGTTGAGAAACTGAGATTGGAATGAAAGAGTATATTGCAGCTGTTAGAAATAAGGTTAATTCGGATAACTTGCTAAAACTTAACTGCGAAAGTACAAGGAACTCTAATAATGGTACATTTCGAACTTTACCTGGTATCTCTATTTGATTCAGCACAGCATATTTTTTAACTTCTTATGCATGCGTTCTGTCCGTATTGTGTTATCGTCCAAAGTTGTTTAGCACTGGTTAAGCATGAAAAATGTAGTCTTTTAGATATTGTAGTATTTGTTCACGAATTGTTATTTGTGGATTAATAGTTTTAGGATGAGGGTAACTTTTTTCAATTTATCTTTTAATAATTTATTTTGTTGTTTCAGACAATGGCGACCAAACGAGCTCAAGCCGGTCTTCAAAATGCTGGTCGAACAACGCTAGGAGATGATGAATTGGTGAGGGATTTTTTGCGGTGCGTGAGCGGAATTTCAAACTGAAAATGGCTTATGAGAACGCGTAGTAAAATGTAGCTATTAATTAGGCGAATTTTATATATTCTACTCGGTAATCCAGGGCCGTAGCAAGCTTACGTTGTTTTGAGGTGGGGAAAGGCTACATAATTTTCAAGAGGAGCATGCAAGGGTTTTGATGACTTACGAGCAAGGTTGAAAATTTTCTTCTGTGCCAAATGTCTTCCAGGAGGAGATCAGCGATGCGCAGTCGTCTATGGCCCCCCTCTGGCTACGGGTAATTGCGGTCAGGTTGCCCAGTTCCTGTCCTCATATTAAATTTTTGCCACTTTTGAACAGTTTCTACTTCGCTTATATTGTGAGTTATCTTAAATCCTTGTTTGCCCATCATGAAAATTATGAGCCTTCCACTACTATATTCAGCAGGCTAAGGGCGTGCTTAGTGGACGGTGTTGAAAAGATTAAAAAAACTGAATCTGTCTCTTTAAATTTAATATGAATTCTGTAAATTGTGACTGTGGCATTGAGTATTACAGAAAATGCACGTATATCGGAAAACACTCCAAGCTGTACTGTATCCGATTAGTTCAACTACACCGCACAATTTGCAAGTTTGGACTGCAACGTCGCCAACGTATTGTTCCGAATGTGAAGGGCTGCTGTGGGGGTTGGCTCGGCAAGGATACCGGTGTATTGAATGCGGGGTGAAGTGTCACGAAAAATGCCGCGATTTGCTGAACGCAGATTGTTTACAGCGTAAGATTTAAGATACGAACGACCGTTGAAAGGGATATGGGCCACAGATCGCATCAGTTGAGGGTGTTCACTTAATATTTCAGGATTGCATGCGTTTTTAGCATTTTCTAAATGTTGTTGGTAGTAGAGCTGCACGCTACGCGCGGGTACTTGCGTGTAACGCGGGTACGGGTGAGAAAATTTTGACGCGGGTATATATGCGAGTAAAGAATATCAGAGCGCGGGTAAAAATTTGTGATTCTTTTCCCGCTTAAAGTTTCCATAAGAAACAACAAACAACAGTTTAAAGTGCATAGCTAGAATCCCTCGCAAATAAAGCAGGTTGCAAGATTATGGTTCTGGCTGAATTAAGCCGATGCACACGGGAATACTTTTCACGTACATTTTAACAGAAATTTTTGGAATACAACTTATATAGCATTTGAAGTCATTCTTCGCTGTTCCCATAGAGGTTATATTTTTCTTTGGCTTGGAACAATATTTTCACACGTTTTCTGAATGATATCTTTGGACAAATTGCGACGAAACCATAAAAAATGTGTGATTATATGATCTTAACTACCATAATTTCACACAGACAAGAACGTTTTGATTCACTGATCATGATCACCAATCGGCAAACAACCTAGTTTTACCGGTAATAGGTGTAATGTACAATATTATCCGGAGTCACATTTTTTACAGAATGGTTTGTTTTTAAACTTACTGAAAAAGAGTTTTTGTAATGTAAATCGAGTGACTACCATCTATACATGTGTAAAATTACACAATTCTATTAAACACAGAAAAAAATAAGGGCGGGTAAAGGCGGGTAGTGAGTAAAGCAATTCTGCGCGGGTATATCCGCTTGTAAATAAATAATATTGCCGCGGGTAAATCGAGCGCGTGTAAAAAAATCTTTACCCATTTACACCTCTAATTAGTAGCCCATCGTTTAGAATTTTGAAAATGGTTTTATTTGTCGTTGCAATGAATTATGACATCAAAATAGTTTACTTCGATGGCGTGAGAGGATAGTGGACGCTGGGAACATGAACATACCTTTTCGATAAACATTCCTTACCAGGGTAATGTTCTTCGAATAGCTGGCAATCATTGTTGAAAGACAGCTTGTAATGTGTAAAATATACTTTGGCCCTTCCCAAGAATGTGACTTGAAAACTTTTCAGGATGCGCTGAAAAAAGTAGCAAAGGTGGCGGCGAAGATAAAGCTCAAAATTTGATCGCTGCAATGAAAGATCGAATGAAAATCCGCGAACGGAACAAGCCGGAATTGTTTCAGTTCATACGGTGAGTTTAAACGATATACATATTTGCAGTTCGTGTCTGAGCTCAGTGGGTAAATCCAGTATTTCCCGGCGAGGGGAGTCGCGATTTGTTTAATAATCATGACACCGCCCTGGTTATGTTTGTGTACACTGGCAACACTTGTCAGCTTGCATAGTACAAATTGTTTTAAGCATACCTTTGGCTTATGTGGTTTATTTTCGAATTTGGCTTTTTTAAATGACTAGTGAAGGTTTAAAACGAAACCAGGTTCTTGATAACGGATATGCACGGGCGTAGTAAAGGGATTTAGGGATAATACTTCTCTTTTTCTGATTTTGGTCCAGGGATTTTTAGCAATTTTTTTTCAGTTTGCAGCACAAGAAACGTACTTTAAATTTATTTGTATAGATTATAAGTTGAACTCGGCCGTTGAACTCAGCTTCTCCTTGGTATAAAATGGTTTTAAAATCATACTGCGACTATATTTTAGATGTGAGGCCTTGGAAAAGTTGGTTCTTCATGTGTTAATTTAATAATGGCTCGAAACTGCATTTTGCTAGTATAAGTTTAAAAGTATGTTTGATTATTCCAAATTGTTAAAGAGCAAGCGCAAAACAGAATTCAGTCGAAATCATTGGGGAACACTGGCGAAAATAACATAGGCCATTCAGGCCATGGCCTCGAACGGAGATCAAATCGGCAGTTTTGTATTGAAATTTAACGCTAAAATTGTATAAACCAGCGATCACAAACTGCTGAATCAGCCACTGCTCTGGAAGTATATATGCTCCGGTTAACAGTGGTATGTTTTAAAATTTAAAAAGTTTAACAGATATATGTAATTTGTTAAATTTTTTTTAAAATTTTATGTATTGTAGGGAAGTGTTCAATGTCGATGAAAAAGAACATGAAAAAGCCATGAAAGCAATAAAACAGAGTCTTCTCCAAGGTGCTTCAAAATGGTCTGCGAAAATATCAATTACAGGTCAGTAAAAGCTTTGTACCTTTGCGCTTTTCACGTATATGTTGCCCTTAGTGCCACAAATGGGTGGCGTATATACAAGTGGCAATAAGGGAGATGTAGCTTCATGAAATTTCGAAGACTCTAAAATGGACACTTTTATATCCTGTATATATTAATTCGGAGATATCAAACATCTTTGCCGCTCGCTTACGCTCGTTCACAAAAACACTTTTACACACGGTTATCTTGTGAAATAAAATCCTTCCTACACCTCAAAAAAAATTCAATTTTTCACAAATGACTCTGTGAATTGTTTAAAAATCTTACTACAAACAAACCAGGCGAGATCTTTGAACGGAAAAAATCCATTTCGATGATTTTAGTTGATTTTAAACTCAGACAAATTTTGATTTTTTTGGTATTTTTTGAACATTTCACACTTATATATAATTACACTATGGTGAATCATGTTTGTAAAACAACATAATGCATATTGGGCTGGTTTGTAACAATTTTATTTTAGTGATATGTGCTCAGGGACTAATCGCCAAAGACAAAACCGGTAAAAGCGATCCGTACGTTACGGTTCAGATTGCGAAAACGAAAAAACGAACGCGAACAATACATCAAGAGTTGAATCCGACTTGGAATGAAAAATTTTTCTTGTAAGCTAAATGTTGTAATATAGAGTTTTTTGGTTTTACCGTAACCCTGTTAATTTTATTAAATTTTAAATGTAAAATGTGTCCCGTGGCACTCACAATGTGTTTGCGATCCAAAGAGTTGGGAAAATATGATGCAAATGGAACACGAGTTTGAAAAACTTTTCTATTGTCGGCACAATTTGCAAATTCACCAATATTTGTCAGATGCGTTAAAGAAATTGTAACATTTCAAATCACTGTTGTCTTTCACATATCGGAAAACTTGCCACGGTATGGAGACTATACGTTATTGTCGAAGATCTATTATTTCATGCCTGTACCTTAGCTAAATATTGAATAACTTTATATGGTATTTACATTTACTTCAGGGCGTAGCCACAATTCCATTTGATATTAATTTATTTTTTGTGTATTTTGGAATCCAACGTATTATTCTAGTTTGTTTAGCATCTCTCTTGGAATTTGAGAGAGATATCTAATCATTTGTTCTACGTTATATACACTCCTGACTAACTTAGAATTAATTTAAAAATTTGATTATACACTCCTGATTAACTTTGAATTCATTTATAAATTTGATTATACACTCCTGATTAACTTTGAATTAATTTATAAATTTGATTATGCACTCCTGATTAACTTTGAATTAATTTATAAATTTGATTATACACTCCTGTTTAACTTTGAATTAATTTATAAATTTGATTATACACTCCTGTTTAACTTTGAATTAATTTATAAATTTGATTATACACTCCTGATTAACTTTGAATTAATTTATCAATTTGATTATACACTCCTGTTTAACTTTGAATTAATTTATCAATTTGATTATACACTCCTGTTTAACTTTGAATTAAGTTATAAATTTGATTATACACTCCTGTTTAACTTTGAATTAATTTATAAATTTGATTATACAATCCTGTTTAACTTTGAATTAATTTATAAATTTGGTTATACACTCCTGATTAACTTTGAATTAATTTATCAATTTGATTATACACTCCTGTTTAACTTTGAATTAATTTATAAATTTGATTATACACTCCTGATTAACTTTGAATTAATTTATAAATTTGATTATACACTCCTGATTAACTTTGAATTAATTTATCAATTTGATTACACACTCCTGATTAACTTTGATTGAATTTATCAATTTGATTATACACTCCTGACTAACTTAGAATTAATTTAAAAATTTGATTATACACTCCTGATTAACTTTGAATTCATTTATAAATTTGATTATACACTCATGATTAACTTTGAATTAATTTATAAATTTGATTATGCACTCCTGATTAACTTTGAATTAATTTATAAATTTGATTATACACTCCTGTTTAACTTTGAATTAATTTATAAATTTGATTATACACTCCTGTTTAACTTTGAATTAATTTATAAATTTGATTATACACTCCTGATTAACTTTGAATTAATTTATCAATTTGATTATACACTCCTGTTTAACTTTGAATTAATTTATCAATTTGATTATACACTCCTGTTTAACTTTGAATTAATTTATAAATTTGATTATACACTCCTGTTTAACTTTGAATTAATTTATAAATTTGATTATACACTCCTGTTTAACTTTGAATTAATTTATAAATTTGGTTATACACTCCTGATTAACTTTGAATTAATTTATCAATTTGATTATACACTCCTGTTTAACTTTGAATTAATTTATAAATTTGATTATACACTCCTGATTAACTTTGAATTAATTTATAAATTTGATTATACACTCCTGATTAACTTTGAATTAATTTATCAATTTGATTACACACTCCTGATTAACTTTGATTGAATTTATCAATTTGATTATACACTCCTGACTAACTTAGAATTAATTTAAAAATTTGATTATACACTCCTGATTAACTTTGAATTCATTTATAAATTTGATTATACACTCCTGATTAACTTTGAATTAATTTATAAATTTGATTATGCACTCCTGATTAACTTTGAATTAATTTATAAATTTGATTATACACTCCTGTTTAACTTTGAATTAATTTATAAATTTGATTATACACTCCTGTTTAACTTTGAATTAATTTATAAATTCCTGTTTAACTTTGAATTAATTTATAAATTTGATTATACACTCCTGTTTAACTTTGAATTAATTTATAAATTTGATTATACACTCCTGATTAACTTTGAATTAATTTATCAATTTGATTATACACTCCTGATTAACTTTGAATTAATTTATCAATTTGATTATACACTCCTGTTTAACTTTGAATTAATTTATAAATTTGATTACACACTCCTGTTTAACTTTGAATTAATTTATAAATTTGATTATACACTCCTGTTTAACTTTGAATTAATTTATAAATTTGATTATACACTCCTGATTAACTTTGAATTAATTTATCAATTTGATTATACACTACTGTTTAACTTTGAATTAATTTATAAATTTGATTATACACTCCTGATTAACTTTGAATTAATTTATAAATTTGATTATACACTCCTGATTAACTTTGAATTAATTTATCAATTTGATTACACACTCCTGATTAACTTTGAATTAATTTATCAATTTGATTATACACTCCTGTTTAACTTTGAATTAATTTATCAATTTGATTATACACTCCTGTTTAACTTTGAATTAATTTATAAATTTGATTATACACTCCTGTTTAACTTTGAATTAATTTATCAATTTGATTACACACTCCTGATTAACTTTGAATTAATTTATCAATTTGATTATACACTCCTGTTTAACTTTGAATTAATTTATAAATTTGATTATACACTCCTGTTTAACTTTGAATTAATTTATCAATTTGATTATACACTCCTGATTAACTTTGAATTAATTTATAAATTTGATTTTACAGCGAATGTCACAACTCAACGGATCGAATCAAAATTCGTGTTTGGGACGAAGATGACGATTTCAAAAGCAAACTAAGACAAAGACTAACACGCGAATCAGATGATTTTTTGGGTCAAACCATTATTGAAGTGCGAACGCTTTCCGGTGAAATGGACGTTTGGTATAATTTAGGTAAACACTGGAGCGACACTTTTTGATATGCGCTTGGGCGTATAGCCAGAATTGAGCGGAATGGGCACAGTCCAGGGCCGTAGCTAGCTCACCTTGCTGGTGGGGGGGAAACGTTTAGGAGGGGCATACAACGGTTTTCATTGATTTACAAACAAGGTTAAAAAATTTGTAAGGGGCAGAAATTTTTCCAGGGGTCCTGAGTCCCCCTGCCCCCCCCCTTGGCTACGGGCCCGGCTCAGCCCCCCACAAAACGATGCGTTCTTTAGAAAAATTTTAGTGCTCTTTTTAAATTTTGTGAAATCACCGCATGCTTCTAAATTTTTTTTGGGCCACGGTGGCATGAGCATCTAGCTCCGGGCCTCTATGAAATGTCGAGCTTAACGATATTTTCTTGATACAAACTATTGCCAGGTGTGGTTGTCAAGCGGTTAACAAACATGCATTATTTTTAAATCAATAAGCTTCGTGGGTGATGACAGGTTCTATCAGTGTCATTAATTATTTTGAATTAAGGGTTGCAGTTAATTTTTTAATCTTTAAACTTGCTATGATCATTCAATGCTATCTTTGAAAGTGAGGAAATTTTGCATATCCGGGTATCATCTAGCAATAACTGCAAATTTCGGACGTACAACAATAAATGATGTCATTACTGCTATGTAAGCGGGCAAGTGTAGTTGTATATATATTTGCATGATCCATTCCATAAACAAGCAGTTGTTGATCAAGGTCGCAGTGCAAGGTTTATCCATTCACCTGGGTACAACCGTAGGTTTGCATCCAGCACCGGCTGTTTCGTAAAAATGTACCTAAAACCGAAATGTCTAACAACGCCGTACAGACGGTTGTTATAATTTGCAAATTAAGCATCATTTTAACTACGTAATCTCACCTCACCTCCGGGTTTACGTTTGGCTCGGGCTTCGGTAAATATTAATAACCTCCGGCTACGGTATTTTAACCCTACCATTAACCATGCGCTACATCTTGCATTTCTCAATACCATAAAATTAGAAATGTTGCTTTAATACAACTGTGAGCCTTGTGATATGTTTAGTTTGTTTTTTTCTGCTAAATTTTGCTTAAAGTGTGAAAATATTTGTGATAAAAGTGTTGAAATAAATTTTAAAAATACAGTGTCACCGATAAATTCCGTGACGAAATTTCAATAACTTTCCTGTAGAATGCTTGTGAGTATATTTTATTTTGTTCTCGTATTAACAGAAAAACGCACTGACAAATCAGCAGTAAGTGGTGCGATTCGGCTTCACATCAGCGTCGAAATCAAAGGCGAAGAACAGGTTGCGCCGTACCACGTCCAATACACATGCCTTCATGAGGTAAGTCCTAAAGTTAATGCTGTGTACGCTTACCATAGTTAGTCTTTCACTAAAATTTTGCTGCGGTCGTGTGATAGGGTTCGAGGCCATGACATTTGTAGTGAGTACCGGTATTATATATATTACTGGCAGATTCAAAGAAGGCAATATTGCCCTAGGCTTCCACAAACATGAGTCAGGATACAAAATTCGGCAACTGTTTGACAGTGATAAAGATGAAATAAATGATGACGATGACAGTGTTAATAGAATATATTTTTGTATGTAACTGCAGAAGTTCGCTTGTTTAAGAACCTATTAAGCATTAACTAGCAATAGGAGCTGCATACAGTTGAGAATATGGTTCTATGATTAGTCGATTCACCGTTTGTTTCACATGTTTTACAGCTTCGAAACGTTTTTATTGCTGTTTTAATTGACTTGACATTAAAAATTAAGCAATTTTTTTTCTGCTTTTAGAACATTTTCCACTGCAACTGTGAAAAAGAAAGCGGATCAGTGAAGTTGCCCGATGCGAAAGGCGACGACGCGTGGAAAGTGTATTTTGATGAAACCGGACAAGAAGCGGTCGACGAATTTGGGATGCGATATGGAATTGAGTCAATTTATCAAGCAATGACGTAAGCATTCTTCTATTGATATTTTGGCCTGTGTTACTCTTGGGAGGCGTTTCGATTCTTGCGGCATATAATAGTGTAGGTTTTTGGCTTTGAACCAATTTTTTGTTCAGCTTAAGTTTAAGCTTAGACCGGACATATGCTTAATTCACCGTTACGTGACTGTTACCAAGTAGCAAGCTTAACTTGCTTTAGAGGGAAGTTCATGAGCGACAGTAGGGATTTCAAATTACTTTTGAAGCTAGACTAAACCGTTGTTAAGAGGACCCAAAATAGACTAAATTGTTGCTAAGAGGCCTGCGGGACTAAAATGTATTTAAGAAGGCCGGAACTTTTTCGCGGGGCTAAAACCCATCGCTGTAGTAGGGGTGCATTCAGAATTTTGAAAACGTGGCAGGTTCAACTGGAAAAGAATCGAAGATCATTTTATGGTATAAATTATTTTTTGCTCCTTTTAACAATAGAGTTGGTTTCTTTTAATTTGGTAATTATTAGAATGCACGAGTGTCAAGTACCGCGGTAATAGTGCATAGTATTTTTGTAAAGCATTTACGCCAGGGCTCGAATAGCAAGTTTTGCGTCAAGGATCGACCTTACCTTAAGGTACATTTTGGCAAACAAACTTTGGTATTTACTACTGTAAACGCCGCAATAAATGCCATTGAATCGGTCCCGTAGCCAAAGGGGCTCCAGGGGGCTTGTCCCTGCCAAAAATTTTGGTCCCCTGTAAAAGTTTTACCCAAGCTTACGCTTATTTCAACCGTATATCCGTCTGCCCCTCCCCGTTGCAAGTTGCACTGGCTACGTCTTTGCCGTGAATATGGTTCACGTAGGTTTTTGTTTTTAGACACTTTTCGTGCCTTTGCACCAAATATATGTGCCAAGGTGTGCCCGCAGTGATGTCAACGTTGCTTGCAAACATAAATGCGTACTATGCTCATACAACTGCCACTTCAGCAGTATCTGCGTCTGATCGTTTTGCAGCGTCGAATTTTGGTCGAGAACGCTTTATTAAGCTTCTTGATCAGCTTCACAATTCGCTTCGTATTGATTTATCAATGTATCGGGTAATGTTTTTGGTGATTTTGAACAATTGTACTACCGGGACGCCACAGGATACCAAAAAATACCGCAGCCGGATTTGGATTTAAGTGAATATATATTTATGAAAAAAAAAACAATAAAACTTAATCTCGCACTCATTCATCAGTGAATATATGGCATTGTAAAATACCGGAACCGAATGTTAATGTTTGCTAGAAGCAGAGCAGGAGTACAATTTATTTACAGTGATTTATATACGGCTGGAGTAAGATTGAAAGAGTCTTTCATTGTTTCCAGGGCTTGAGCGCCCGAAAGGCTAAGCCCTAATGAGGCGTAAATTTTCATAGCTGTCGATCACTGCTTTTTTCGAAGTATACAGTTTGATGCTTAAGCCTTACGGCCCTTGTCCGTTAAGGGACCTGTCCACTAGCCTAGGCTAAAGCGTAAGTATAAACCAGACCCTACACCTATTTATAGGCCGGATCAGTCTGGTAGTTCCCCAAATTCCATATCGCCCAGTGGCCAGGCCTCTGTGGTTAACATGGGCCAGCTTTGCGATGTATTACAACTAACTCTTTGTTTCTGTTCCCTGTTAGTAGTTGTATATAGTTTGGTTTGATTTTTTCAGAACAATTTTCCAGCTTCATCGCCAGCTAAACTACAGGATCTCAAGTCGACCGTTGATCTTTTGACGTCAATTACGTTCTTCCGAATGAAGGTAAGTTGATTTTACTAGCCGTCACATTTTGTCAAAAGCTTTTCAGTTAATTTTGTAATTTGTAACCGCTGCATGTAGCAGGACGGAGTTCGAACTTTTTAACACAACTAAAATTGTCTGATTTTAATTTTAATTTTGCCTTCAAAATTAATTAAATCTTTAACTGTGAAATCATTTGTTTGAAGCTAAATAAACTATTTGGTTAGATATCAAGTATACAGGCGTGTAGCAATCTCAACATGGTAGGTGATGCTGAAAATTGTTAAGAAAGGAATACCGGGATTTTTATTGGTTCCGAGAATGCGAAATTTCATGCTTTCATTGCATAGGAGTGGTCAGAAATAGAGTTCGTTAAAAGCGCAACGGGTCTACGGCGAACGCCAAACGACAGCTCAAGCTCAAACACGGCAATTTCCCATAGGACGACTGCCTAAATGACAATTCCCAAATGCCAAATATAGGATCTTTTCAGGCGCATAGACACAGGGTGGCCTGAGAGGTCTAGTCGCCATTCCTTGAGTAAACAAATTTCGCCACGGTTGTAAAAGGATTTAACACTAAAATTATCTTTGGCGCCTTGATATCTTCACACGCGCGTGGTTTGCTACAACCTAGTTGTTAATATGTAACTGTTTCAAGTTGAAATATGTTTTTAAGTAAATTGAGTTGATTTGAAAAAATAAAAATTCAAGTTTAAATATGTTTTTAAGTAAATTGAGTTGATTTGAAAAAATAAAAATATAGGGTCAAACCTCACTCGGGGGAGGGGAAATCCGGCATCTGCTGCCGCAAAATTTTGGATCCGCAACTGTGCACAGCTCATGTTATATCGATTCTTATGATGTTCATCAGTAGTGGATCAAGGGAAAGACGGAAGAGACTAGTCACCCCCACTCGGAGCAAAGAATCTTATTAAACGTTTTTATACCTAAAACTAAGTCTCAATGTAAGCCTAATCCTGGACATATATGCCTCTCAGGCTCGAAGTACGCGATCTTCCTGTATCCCAACCCAATAGGCAGGCGGCTGCGATCAACTCGGGCTGTTCTAATAATTGTTATATACGTACATTTAGGCAATTTTTCTTTAGACAATCGTCGTTTGGGCAACTGTAGCGTTTGGGAAATTGTCGTTCGGGCAATCGTCGCAATCCGAGCTTGCTGAACGCGCAACGTATATTAAGTCGTTTTATATCATTATGTGAAAATCAATTTGATATATCCACAAGTTATTCGAAAGCCCGTAACAATGCTTTTCTTTCTCGTCTTTTCGCGAATTTCAAAACTGGAGATATACCCACTCACTACCTTCCGGTTGCGTATGGATCACAGCCAAATTTTGTTGTTATTTATTTTATTATACAACCATACTTTGTTGTTATTTATTTTAGGTGCAAGAATTAGCCAGTCCACCTCGAGCGTCGGTTGTTGTCAAAGAGTGTGCGACCGCGTGCATGAAGTCGACGTATCAGTTTTTGTTTGAAAATTGTTACGATTTGTTTATGGTTAGTTGAAATTTAATATTGTTTGCCGAGATAAACGAATCACGAACGTGTGATGCAAAATCTAATCGATAATAGTCGGTGAGTTGGGCAACATGCCATATAAGCTACATTGCGTGCCGTCGAATAATGCTAATGCTACTACTATCAATCGGAATTATTTGGTATAAAACTTACTCGAGGAATATTGTGCGTTCCTGGCCGTGTCATGAGTTTCGTATGCAATTTTGAACTCATTAGGTTTATTTTGGTTCGGGATTGGTTGTATTCAAAAATGATAATTATCGTAACCCCCAAAATAAGCCATATATACACAATGCACGCATTTGCTTTTTGTGAAAAAAGGTTTTTAGGCGGGGGGGGGATTGTGCGCTCGGTTACAATGACCGCTTCACTGGGCCTTGGTTAGTCAATATGTGGTCTTTAGTACACGAGGGTAAAAAATTTTTGAGAAATGATAAAAAAATTTTAGCGCGAGTACGAAGGTTCGTCCGGTGGTGCTCAACCAGCTCAAGAACCCGATGTGAATTCGGTTGATTTTTGGCACAAATTAATCATGTTGATGTGTTCGGTGATTGAAGAAGACAACAACGTCTATACACCGGTTTTAAACCAGTAAGTTTAATAGTTAGTTATTGATCCGCAACAACGAATAGACAAGAAATTTTTGCAACATAGAATTTTTTACTTCTGTCGATAAGCTTTTAGGCCAGGAGAGTTGAAGATATAGGAAGAAGTAACACCCCGTGTCCCACGTAGTTAAATACAGTATCGGTAGATTTAATAAAACTATATTTTTGAGTTGAGCTGTGAGTATTTGGCTTCTTGTAATTGTGCTACACTGTAAAGTCCAGTGAGTTGATTAATCAAATCAGAGAGAGAATTAGTTTTTTCTGGTCATTTCTGAGTTAATAACAATAGAGAATTAGTTATTTCGCGTCATTTCTGAGTTAAGAATAAATATTAACGAACGATCTCTGAGTTGATTTTATCTCGGGTGAGTTGTTTAGTTAACTCACAATTAGTTGAATCAACTCGGAATTTGGAGTTCTGAAAGACCTAACTTCTGAATTAGATCTTTCAGAACTGAGAATTCTGTATTGAGTGAACTTTAATCTGAGTTAATTAATCAGCTCTCTCGGAATTCAATCATTTCTGAGCGAGTTAATGTTTACTGTTATTTCGCTCTCTGAGTTGATTAATCGACTTATCAGAATTCACAGTGTAACTGTCAAAATTGTAGTGAAGAACAAATCACGCATCGCACATACAATTGAATATGTTTTGCGAGATGTAGCGAATTTGAACAACTTTCGAACTCGTCCAGTTTAAGTGAGCAAGTCTAGCTCCAGTTTTCGTTCGAGTCTAAAAATAATACCCGTCTCCTGCTTGAACGAACTAGGAATTATAGAAATCCTAAGTGAAAATCAGGTCTTTTAAACGATAAAGCCAGTGGTATTTACCGCATGAATTTAAACAGCTACGGATGGTTCTAAAGACTTCAACAGATGCGCTAAATGAGCACAATTATTGATGTTTTGATTCCTGTCCAACCTAAGCGAGTAACCAGACTGGTTATGGGTCAAATTTGTTCTTTTAATTTTGTTCAGAAGTAATGAGAAACTTTTCTGTTGGTAACACATGAAACCTGCGTTCGAAATTTTTGTAGAACGTAAGCCCGCTTCCACAATTCTGGTTATCCGCCTTGTCCTTCCTCGGTAATAGCAGTTGTAGTTTACTGCTTTGTTTTTTTTTTTAATTTTAGGTTTCCAGACGTTAAAATGGGTGATCTTAGCGCTTCAACGCTGTGGCTTCAATTCAACTTGGATTTGAAGCTTGCACTTGAAGGTAAGTCTTGCAATATATTTGTTCGTTTCTTTTAATAATCAGACTGCGCTAGTTTTTGGACGTTGTGGCCAAGTTGTGTATTTAAAGCGATCAAAAGTCTATGAGCTCGAAGACAAAAGTATGCAATTGGGCTCAGTCTGTGTAGGAGAAGACGGCGTTTTCCGTTTTGTATTTACCACACTTCATATTCCTGGCGGACGGTAAATATTTGTTATTCATTTACGCTTCAGTTGTATACATTATTTAAAAGTGGTTATAGTGGAATGGGTTAGGGCCAAAATTCAACTCGTATTGTTCGTTTTTATACTTAATACAAAAACAAATCGGTCCCGATACGGTGGTTTAACATCGTTTCTTGGTATGACGAAACAGCCGTGACAGTGCAGCAATTTACGGGTGCTACATTGCTGTCCGTATACTCGGCTTGCAGAGTTGTGTCGAATAATGTATTTTGTTCGACTAACACATTAATTAGTTGATTGGATTGTGCAATAAATGCTTTGGCTTTATGCCAGATCGGTGGCAAAGTATTGAAGCCATTATTTGGCCATTACTCGTGTACCGACATGTATTGTCATCGGAAACTTAACAACATCCGCTTTTAAACTACAATTTTGTGTAAAATATCCTGGCTCTTGTTCAAATTAACCACGATGTTAGAAAGGTTTAGACTTATGCATACGCTTAGGTGAAGACTTGGGTATTAGTAAGCGCTCTCCTAAATTTAAGACCCAAGGTAGGTAATGTGGAAATACGACAAATAGTGTACAAGAGCGATTATGTTTAATATTTTAGCTCACGCCGAGGAACGCAAATGCAAATCATCAGAGTATATGAATTTATATTTCAAAGTTAAATGGTTCTATACTACGTACATTGAAAAAGTGCCTCCGTTCACTGATCAAGTGCCCGAATATCCTACGTTAGTTTTGAAACTTTTGTGTTGAATAATCGTTTTTCTTCTGGAGTATGCTTTGAGCAACTAAAAATACAAATAATATACGGGTAATAGACCCGCTGTACGCTGTGTTTAAAACAATTCTTCCGTATAGATGCAGTGTCAAAAAAAACTGCGCACGACGTAGCCAGTTCGAACTCCTATAGCTACGTGGTGATGGTAAATGCCTCCAGCAAGTCAGACTAGGGCTCAAATCTTGGCTTGAAATTACATCTCGGGCGAAATTGAAAATATTTATGTGATAATGGGTTAAGCAGTTTAAATACAATACGGTTGGGATCCGCGTTAGCATCCGTGTGTTGTGTGTTACTTTAAAATTTAGCGGCAGCGCCCAACGGTCGAGATATTCAAATTTTCATAAATATACCTATAATATAACAGGATTATAATCCTAGAACGCTGGTGTGCATAAGCCACCAATTATTCCGTAATGTACTTACCGGAACTTCGTATCGTATCCCGTAGCAGTTGGACTGGGATCCTGCGATAGAAAAACCCTTAAACCACACCCAATATTTCCGTAGGAAATAGGGTCCTGCATAAACAGTTAAACAAGGTCAAATTGAGTCGAATAACTTCTTTCAAAACTAGACTATTCTGCTTAGAGCTTGATTGCTGGGACGTCATCCGCGCAGCCAAGATTTGGGAAGGGGGTCACGCCCCTTAAACTTTTAAATGCGAGTTTCTTGTGCTACTTACTTGAAAAGTTTCTAAAATTCGTGGACAAAAATCTACAGGTGGGTGGTTAACCCCGTAAACCCACATCCCTTGCCTACGTTGTAAATAATGACAGCTATTGAATTTTGAGACAGACAAATTAGTGTAAGTTGTAGAAACCAGTTTGAATTGAGTATGTAAATTTGAACCATTTCTAATATTGGAAATATTAAAATGTTTTTGGAATAATATTTAAACCATAAATCGTGAAATCCCATCGTAAAATCCCAGTGGCTACGCCGCTGGAGTGCATTACAGATTGTTTCAGTTGGTTTGAACCATTTGTTTTACAATGGCTGAACGAGAATGACGATGTTTCAATGGACTTTCTCCGTGGTGCCTATGAGCGTGATGCTCAGGATGAGGTAATAGTTTTGTTGATTCGTTGGCGAATCCATCTAAGGGGAGCCGCATAAGCCTAAGGCCCCTCCGACAGGACCAAGACTCTTATGCAAACATTTAGTACTTAAATTGTGTAGAGTTTTTTGCTAATTTGGCTCGAGAACTTTTTTCACTATTATATATGGCGATGCCATGATTGGATCCGCCACTGCGGTATTTCATTTGTTTATGTTTATATGTCCAATTATGAACGTAGCCAGGTATGTGCAAAAGGGCACAGTTGCACTCATCTACGTTTCCTTATCTTAATATATTGGATAGGTATGTAGTAAAATATAGTAGTTATTGGTGTCACACAGTCGCTGTGGCATATATTTTGTTCAAAGGCCGCACTTAAACACCGCTATCCACAATATTTTGGCGGCGCCCATGTGCCATAAAAAGCATTGTTCTGCAACCATTTCGTAGCCGTTCGCACCGCTTCGCGTTTTTTATGATCAGTAAAACTAATAACCTCTGCTGGTAGAAACTACCACTTTTTGAACAGTGAATACTGTTTATTTAGAGCAATATTCATTTTGCTAAGAACATTTATAGCTGCGGGAACATAGTTGACTTTTTAGCGACCGCTACTGCATTTGAAAGAAGGATTTCACTTTCAATTGTGTTTAGTGCTTCACCTATCGAATATATAAGGTTGCATTGCGAGAAGTTGTGCAATTATATGGTTCCAACCAGTATATACATTTACGACATTTAAAACAAATATATAATTATAAAAACTAAAATAAATTTGACGGAAATTCCGGCAGAAAATGTTGCGGAGCGAAGAAAATAATTTTAGTCGGCATCGAAAGCGAACGCCGATTTTCGCTCGAAGTACTTTCTTTTGCGACTGACCCATGTGACAGAATCAAGAATTGCTGATAGTACAGGGTGTTATAAAATTGTAGAAATGCGGTACCTAAAAGGCGATACTAAATTTTTACAGTGACTATCGCGTCAAAATATGACACAGTTTCATTTTGACTTAAAGATATTTTGGCAATTTTTACCAGAAATTCTGAAGAGGTAAAAAACCCTTGCGAGCGATGCCGAGCGAGTGGCTTTAAATAAATTTTGCCATTAGGTTACAGTATGCTTTGAAAATTAATTACTACTTAAGTGTGAGTGTATAAAACTTCACTTTATTCTAATTCTGATTCACGTACTGCGATGGCGTTCACAGTACAATTATCATTCGAACTTTTTTTATTTTTTTCGTTCGTAGTGATGCAAAGTATTCCACAGGTTGCGAACCGCTGATTTAATGTGTTTTAAAAAATAACATTTTCGTGGTCGTTACTTCATGGTAATACATTTGGTTCAAAGTCAGGATTCATGAGTTTCGATTATGGATTGTTGAGAAACATCAATTGTTCAATCATTAATTGTCGTCGGTTCAAATTAGGTACAACTTCCAGGACACAAATCATTGAGAGGTTGCGTTGTGGTTCCCGTGGACATTTTTTGTATTGAGTAAAAATGTTATATGCTTAAAATATCGTTCTGGTCTGGTCGGAACATTGATGAACACAATTTTGAGAGTGGGTCTTTAGGTGCTGGTTCAAAATCTGGTTGACTTATTACTCACTGCCGTATCCATGGTCGTCTCACGCAAGTCCAGGTCTCTTCAATAGGGATAAAAACTAAAATTTTGTGTTAAGATTTTAAATGTTAAAATTGTGTTTTGCTTCTCGCTCGCTTCGTTCACTGGCTGATTTCAATTTCAAACATATATATCGCGTGGCCTCTCCATTATAAATTTTTGGATACGCCGTTGTGTTACCGAAACAACTGTTAATATTTATTTTCAGTTTCCACAAAGCAGTGATCATACAATGTTTTCGAATTCAGTTGTTGATGTGTTTACGCAACTCAATCAATGTTTCGACGTATTGAATAAACTCCAGTGTGCCGATGCCGAAGTTATGGACGCGTATATGACGAGATATTCACAAGTAAGCAGCATCGAAACGGCTACGGCATCCGATTCTCCACCCTTAAGATATTCGCCGATAGTATGCAATGAACCAGAGGCACAGCAACTTCTTTAAAACATTCATAATGAGAGATGGAAACCTGTAAACGCGATGAGCGATAATTTAACCCCTTCTCACATTGAGTTGCCTATAGGCAACTCAGCGCAGTGTATATACGTTAAGTAATATATATCGCACCGTGTTTAACAATTGCAACACATATACATAGTACTAAATCACCACAAGACGTGAGAGCCCCCTCGGGCTAGAGCGTCAAGCTCCTATAGCTCAGTGGTGATGGTATACGCCTCCCACTGCAGTCAATGGAGTTCGAATCCTAGCATAAAAGTAGGTCTTAGGGGAATAGAAAATATTCATGTGAGAAAGGGTCAAATAAGCGTAAATGATGTGATATTTAACCTGAATGGTGCCAGCCAATGTTAAAAACAGGGGTGGAACAGTATTATAAGCGTAATCCTAAGAATAAGCTTAAGCCTGTTCCTTAGCCTAAGCGTATGCCTTATTCAAGCAAAAAGTCTAAAACTTAAGTTTACTCAATTCTAGTCCCACAGAAAAACTTTCCGCCCATGATCTTTACATGGGCCATTGTGCCGAAGGCGCAAATTTTTTTTGACATCGTATAATGAATGGATTTTGCCATTGGCTTTCAAGTGCTCGAGTACCTATTAGAGGTTGTTTGCGGTAGCTACGGCGCTGGCAAACAGCTTTTATTTAAACGCCTTCGGTTCTGGATTCGGTTAATCTTACGTTTTTGTCAAACCAGCCCCAGCTTTAGGATTTATATGACTGCTTGTGACGATGCGAGAAAAGCCAGATACGCATGGTACATTTTTTAGTTTATTATAAGTCAAATCTGGCAGATGCTATTTTTTATTCAATTTTACAATACAAAATTTTAATCTTCTGTGGGTTTGGTGGGGGATTGATTCCTGGTCCTCCCCCCGCTCTACGCCGTGAACAAAACCTAAAACACCAAGGGTTACAATATTTATGTTAGCTAAATTTTATGGTTTAATATCAATTGCACTGGCCGAGGCAATGCGACGTCAACCAGTCCTAGGCTTTTGCAACATTAATTAGAACCATTGCTTTTAGTTCAAATGTTGTAGTAAAATTGCGTTTGGCTTTTCGCTCGGTTCGCTCGCGCGCCATTTTTTTTCAGTTTAATTATATATTGACTTCCTCATCATAAATTGAAGGATCTGCCGCAAAACAATTGCGAGCATATTTGAAACTGCTAAAATAGCAGCAATTGTGACTGTTTTAGACTATCAATAAGGTGCTGTTAGCGTACGCAGAACTAATACTCAACGACTTTCCAAAATATGCAAGCAATGAAAAATTGGTAAGTGCGATGCAATCAGATTTCAACAATTTTTAGTCATTCTAAATTAAAGTTGTACATTTTTTAACACATTCTTCTGCAGTGAATTTCATTTCAGTGTGATGCAGGAGTTATAATAATTCATGTGAAGGGCCACGGAAACTGTAAAATTTCATTCCGGGGGTGCTCACAAATTTTATATAAAAGTTTTCAATGTAAAAATTTTAAAAAGTGTTGCAATTTTCGAAAACTATTTTTGACTGATTTTGTGTGGGATGGAATTGAAAATAAATTTTAAGTGAGTTTTTGAAAGCAATAAATCAAAAAGAATTATTTCAATTACGAGTAATTGATTTTTTCCATTTTACAACTTTCTGCCGAAAGTGCACTGTTCAAAATTGATAGTTGTGGTTGTTCTTGCTGCTTGGCAAAAATTTTAGTTATTGACCCTTTTCCTCCGCCGCATTCCGGCCTAATCTTATTAGGTTTGGGTGTAATTAAGGGCTTAGCTATGTCTAAGTCTAAAGCTTATCCTTAAATGCTGGGAAATGGTGTATAAGAGCCAAAATTACAATTCATTTTTTGCTACTGCAACTGTAATATATTTCATTCATTAATTTAAAACTCAAACGCTTGAAATTACCGTTATAATATCACCTTTGTCTGTTGCAAAACGTTTCATTGAGTTAACTTGTGACGCAAACAGTAGAAAATATCGGCTAAGAAACTTTAGAAGCCACTGAATTCGTCTATAAATTTTTAGGCATGCATATTGATGAACAATATTCAAGAGATTCGAATACAGCTAGAAAAACTGTTCAAATCGATGGGAGGCGAAGAAGCGTTAAGCAAACAAGCGCAACAGGGACTGCAAGATCTACAGAAAGAATTGAATAATGTGCTCGAAAAATTGGCCGCAATATTTGCCAACAGGTTGGTTGTGATTTTTTACAGCAATAAACGTGTTTGATGGTTAAGAAAAGCCCGAGTCATCAGTAATTTTTCTTTGTCACTCGAGCAGGCACGTAGCCAGCTCACTTTTCTGGCGAGACTTAATTTTTATGGACGGGCATACAAGGATTTGAGACGACGTACAATGAAGGTTGAAACTTTTCTAGAACGGCTGAATGTTCTACGAAGGCTGAGATTCGCTGGCACCTGTTGATACTGGTCCGGACCAGCTCAACGTGCTATTGGCGACAATAATCTTAGAAGTGCAAGCTGCGGGGGGATTTCACAAGATGTGCCAGCATGGGCTTGAGATCCATTCCGTATAAATTTTTACAGCCTTGAGTCATCGATTGTTGTATCGATGGACAAATTGAGCAGCCTGTTGATGAAAGTCAAAGGATCGGGAACAGTGAAAAAAGAACAAGTAACCGGTGAAGCCGACATTGTCATGGAGCCGTTGATGGATTTCCTTGACTCTCAGTTGACAACATATTCGGATAAATGTGAAAAAACTGTGTTCAAAAAAGTGCTCAAGGTAAACTTGTTATATGTAATTATGATATGTAGCAGATATTTGTGTATTATAGAGGTATTCGGTAATTTTTGTTCGATATTTATCATAGTGAAAATCGTAGCTTCGCTCTTGTTCACTTACAATTTATATATTTCATCGTTTTAATTCTAGGAACTATGGAGAATTGTGATTTGCAGCATGGAAAAGATGGTTGTGTTGCCACAAATTGGAGACAAAAATGTAAGATAAACTGTTTCACCTCAGTTAAATTGCGGTTAGATTGTAGATTTTGCTAATTTATGAATTTGCACATTTTTGCACTGATTGCATTAAATTTATACTTCGAATTAGAGCAGGAGGTTCCAATTTTTTAAAATTTATTGACTCACATACACTAGCGGATCCAAATGGAGGGCGAGAGGGGTCAAACTGCCCCCAGTCAAAATTTTTTTGTAATAAAATGGTAGGTCGCCCTACCTTATAATTTTTCGCCCTCAAAAAATATTTGGTGATTACAATTTTTGCGAACCGTAACATTTGCCCGCCCCGCCCCGCCACGCCCCCCCGTCAAAAATTTTTGGACCTGCCTCTGTCCGCATTCCTATTGATTATTTTCGTATAAACCTAAGCTTAGCCTTTCCTTCAGCTGAGTGGGAGGACGTTTCGCAAACCAGAAAGTAAAAACCCTGAAGGTAAAACAAATATACACATTTGAAAATACTGGTAGCAGTTTTAGATCTTTCAGACAATTGCCTAACGCAGGCCCGTAGCCAGCTCACCTTGCTAAGGGGGGGGCTACAAAATTTTCGGAAGGGGCATCCAAGGGTTTTTTGATAACTTGCAAGCAAGCTTGAAAATTTTCTAGGGGGGGTGGCTAAAATTTTTCCAGGGAGGCTCAGCCCCCTTGGCCCTTCTTGGCTACGGGCCCGCGTTAAAGGTTAATGTTTGACTGTAACGTTTATTGCATATTTCAGAAACTTCTCGCAAAACTGCCAACTAACGCCGCCAAAATCGAAGATATGTCAAAATTGGTTGGAACGCATTTAAAAGACGTGTCGAAAGTGAAAAATCTTTCACAAGTTAAAGGAATGATGGTAATTATGCTTTGTTGTATTGGACAGGAGTGTACTCTGAGCACGGTGGGGAGGGGGGCAATGGGGCTATGCCCCACTCTAACGACTTTGAAAAGTTTATTTCAGTTTTAAATTAAATGCTAATTTAGACAAATATAGACATAAAATCAAAACGATGCATCAATTAGGAAATTGACGTAGCTTTCTCAATCGTTGTTGTCAACGATTAAATATATAAAATGTCTGTCTTTTTGCTGGATAAACACGCTTGCGAACCAAATGATGATGTATATATTGATTTTAAAAAAGTTTAAAATGCATTCATTCACGTAGATGTTCCTCTCACATTAACTTTGGGGGTTTGTAGGTGTCTCTCATTCACTGGGTATGTCACTGTTTATTGTAACGGTTTTAATACTCCAGTTTGCCTAGCGTAAAATATCTGTTCCAAGAGAAAAGCCAGGCATACTTAGCCTAAATTTTAATCAACCAAATCTATTATATCAATGAAGTTGAAACACCGAACATGGTTGTTTTGGGCATCGTTCCACCATAGAACAAATAAAGTTTGTTTTTGTAACTTATTTACATATTTTGATATTGAACGCTCATATACATAATGCGAGTATAGGCGTTTGCGAACGCGTGAAGCCAGTTTGACTAATGTTATGAGACTGTACAATAGCCTAATTTAGCGTCGATAATTTTAGGATCAGATGGGCAAACCAGAAACTGAACGCAGTTTAACACCGAAACAGTGTATGGTACTTGATGTTTGCTTGGATCAAGTCAAAAATTATTTCCACGCTGAAGGCAACGGACTGAAGCGGACGTATCTTGATAAGTCCCCAGAAATGCACAGCTTGAAATATGCGCTTTCGTTGTACACACAAACCACTGATTCACTCATTAAAACGTTTATTTCGTCGCAAAAAGAACAAGGTTAGTATACTTTTTCAACTTAATTTGTGCATAAGCAATATTGGGCCATGTATAGAACAAGGCCGGAACTGTAGTATAAGCATATTCCTAAGCCTTAGCCTAAGCCTACGCCTACGCCTAAGCGTATGGATGAGCCTATTCCTAACGCTTAAGCCTAAGCCTAAGCAAAAAATTTAGTCTAAAGCTTAAACTGAGTCTATTATAGCCCCTCCGGAAAACGATCCGGCCATGTTCTATACATGGGCCCAATATTTGTTAAGACAGAAATTGTCACAGCAAATGGACCTGGAAAAATTAGTTTTTATAACATTTAGGGCCTCTTGTACCCTACATATCCCTGACGTTTAGAAGGTTTAGGCAATGGCTAGGTAAAAGTTTAGGCATAGCCGGGCTCGTAGCCAAGGGGGGCCAGGGGGGCTCAGCCCCCCTGGAAAATTTTGGGCCCACCAGAAACTTTTCAACCTTGCTTGTAACTCATTGATAACCCATGCATGCCCCTCCTGAAAAATTTTTAGCCCCCTTAGCAAGGTGAGCTGGCTACGGGCTTGGGCATAGCTAGCCTTTTCTTAAACATAAGCATGAGCCTAAGCACGACTGTAGGAAAATGTACAGGAGCCAATTTAAGTTTTTTGCGTATTTGGCAGAAGAATGTTTATATTATCGAGTTTCTTACTGAAATCTGTCTGTCTAACGGTCAGTGTGTTGAGTATGAAATTTTGTATTTAATAAATGCCCCCATTAACTAATGAAGGAATGGAGGAACTTTACTTGAGGCGCTATACTTTACTATGCCAAAGACGCCGCTACGTGCCGCTGTTGGTGGCTTTCGACAACTTTAATGACCAAATCTTAGTATCGTGCCGCGTGTCGGCTTCTGGCGGCACGCGCGAGTATAGCGCAACCCTAACCGCATGTATAATGCATAAATAATTTAGCAGGAGTGCTAAACGTTACTGATCAGATACTAAAGTGCATTCTCGAAATTTAATTGTTTGACAATTGTTTGCAACATTGTAGCTTTATTTATTCGTCTATCGTAGTCTAGATTTTAACTAAAAATTCAAAAATATAATAATCATTTCGCTGCCATGTTTCTTTGCGGAGCGTAGAAGTGTTATATATATATATATATATATATATATCCCTAAGAATAAGGCTAAGCCTTAGCATATGTATAAGCATAATCGTAAACAAGACTAAAACATGTCCTTCTAAATCTAAGGCCTAAGGAAAACAATTGGTCTAAAGCTTAAGCTTACTCTTCCGTTGGAGATTTGGGAAGAACGGTTCGCTCCGAGAGTAACATGGGCTGAAATGTTTATTGTTTCGTTATCATTAAATGTTTACTGTTTTAGAAGCGCCTGCACTAGATGAACCAGTTGGTGAAGTTAGCGTACAAGTCGACGTTTTTACACACCCGGGCACTGGTGAACAAAAACTGAATGTGAAAGGTATGACAACAATGCAAGGTGGTACTGTTCAGGACAGCACCCAGACGAAAACCTGAAGCCCCTATATCTAATGCTTAGTTTGGTACTAGTACACCCTGCTAACATTTCAGGTTAAGACTTAGACTTAGCTTAGTTTTGGGTAAAAGATGTGACAAATCGTTTGACACATTTCTCCCTACATTTAAGATGAAGGTTTGAAGGATTAGGCTTAAGAAAACCCTTAGGTTTTGCGTATATAAATTTTTACCATAACCTAATCATGAACCTAAAAGACAGAATCTAATCCTGTGGGTGGATAGTATTCAAGAACTGTACTTTTAGTCGGGTAGAAACAGAATGCTGTCTTATTGGACAATTGTTAACTGTATGTCAATTCTGTTTTACGAGCCAATAGTTTAATCATTTCTCCGCTCCGACCTTTAGGAGTCCAAGTTTTTGGGTATGCAACTTCGGTGGTCGTGCACCCCCAAAAGCGAACACATAACGCAATACTTTCTACTTTATTCGTATTTATGTTGTCAGCATTCGGACCATATTAAAAAATTTAGTAACAACCAAAATTTGTTCTGACTGATTTTAGTTTTACAAGCTGTGTAAAGGATTTTTCATATTTCTCGCCCTGTACAAACGTTATTGTGGATGATGCATTATTAGAACGTACATTGTCGCGCAAATTCTAAAAGTCTTGAATAAAAGACAAAACCCGCCCGGGCTAGAAATTATGGTTTTAAACAGAAATTTTAATGCAAGGATTTGCCATATTTTGCATACTTACACGCTGTGGTGGTAAATCGTTTCAGTACTATGGAAAACTTAGTAAAATGTTAATACTGCAACACTTTTGGTTTCCCGTTGCAAATTGCGATTTTTACTGCAATTTTCTTGTATGCTATTGAGTATATTTGTTAACAACGAATCTTTTTTGACGAAGTCACCCAATTAATAGCGCTTAGAAAACTATATTGTGATGAAATACTAAATATTTCAGTGGTAGCAGCAAACGATCTACGCTGGCAAGCGGCAAGTTTCCGTCCATTCATTGAAGTCAGCTTGGTTGGACCTCATCTGTTGAACAAGAAGCGAAAGTTTGCGACAAAGTCAAAATCGAACAATTGGGCACCGAAATACAACGAATCGTTCCAGTTGTAAGTATTAAAGAGTCGCAAACTGATTAACCGTATATAGGGTGGCTGCAAGGTAAGGACGGGAAGGAACCGCATATTTCAGATTTTTGAAACCAAAACATTGTGTAATATTTCGCCCAGGTATTTTTGAGGGGCTCTGTTGTTTTGCCTGACTGCAGTAGAATAAGATTAAGCTTTAAATTATTTTTTCGCTTAGGCTTATGCTTCGGCTTACGTAGGCTTAGTATTGTAGGGTTACCTTTTTTACTGAGGCGCTTAGGCTTAGGCTGTTAAGGTTTATGCTTAGGAATATGCTTATATATTACTGTCGCGAACGTCATCTATATCTGCCCGTGACTTGACGCTAAAATTGCGTTTTGCTAATGCTTGTTTTTATTGTTTTAGTGTGATCGGTAACGAAGCTGAAATCGAAAATTACGAACTGATGTTTTGCGTCAAAGACTATTGTTTTGCACGAGAAGATCGTTCAGTTGGCATTGGAGTACTACAATTGCATAGTTTGGCTGAAGCAGCTAAAGGTGGCGTCGGGGTAGGTGCTAGCAGTGATGCCGGATCAGACAGCGCCGGTGGGCAACCATCAAGCGGCGCTGGCGCTGTAGCGAAATGGGTTCAACTCGGTAAACGACTGCAAGTCGACGAGACTGGGCTGATTCTGCTCAGAATACTGTCACAACGACAACAAGATGAAATTGCAAAAGAATTCGTCAAACTTAAATCTGAAGCGCGTTGGGAGGAAAATGTTGGCGGCGGAACGGCGTTAGATCGAATGACCGTTACCGCTGGTGGGGCAGGACTGCTTAATATGTCACAGGAGGGCAATGAATAAGCTTTATGTTCAGTGCCCGTTTATTCTCAAATGTGTGTAGCAGCTAATGCCAGCTGTGTCTCTATTCTCAAATGTATGCACCAACGTTCACCAGTTGATGACAGGGCTTTCGGTTTTGAACCTGTGAATGATTAGCTTGGCAAATATGCTCTTTTCTTGAGTTTGATTACGCTACGTCATTCTTAAGTTATGCAGCACAATACAGATTTCTCTAATTGTTACGTTCAAGTGGTTGTAGAGCAGCGAGCAGGTAATCCGTACGCTACCGGAATGACCAATTACATATCATGCTGGTGAAGTGTATATAAAAAACAACATTTGAAAAAAGAAATAAAGTCCAAAAATGTTAACATATAGAAAATTGAACGAGAAATGTACCGGAAAGCTACACGTAGAGCTTAGATGTCGCTAAGAGACGGTTCTGAAAACATACGGTTTAAGTGATAAGCTGTAAAAACTGAGTGACATAGTATTAATCGACATTTAAATCTGATTATTTTTGACACTGTTACCTAAGAAACTGTTGTGAGTCTTTTGTATAACAATTCTACAGTAAATAAATGTGTTTAATTAGTTGTCACTACGGCAACTATAGTTTAAAATTATTTTAGTTAAACTTTGAACTAAATTTCACCTCCACACAGTTTAACTTTTGTATGTTTCCGAAGACAGTTATTTCATCTGAGAATAGCTCGGGTTGTTCCAGGCTTCAGTTAATGGCTTACAGAACGTGTGTACATAGTAGCGCGTGAGAAGTCAAATGCAAATTAAGTGATTTGTGCATATGTAAAACATAATGATTTTTACCATTTTTACAAAATTTTCTTTTCAATAATTATGCTCGTACGCCCGGCTGTCTGTTAGATCACAAAGCAGGGTCACCGTCTGCCGTCCCTGCGGCATCTGAACCCCTGCATTTACTCACGTTTTTAGAAAGATTTTCGAAATACAGTACATTTGCAAGCGAAAAAATTTCGCTTTACTCACTATCATATATCAGGTGGCAAAAATCAGATCAATACTATGCAAATTCGAACTTTTGATGTTTTTGAGCATTTGACTATGTGCTAATTGTCGATGCCCTGTCATAATTTTGCTTTCATTTCATAAAATTATTTCACAAAGAGGCCTACCAATTGCGAGACAGATAGACTATCGGCCCTGTAAAGAACCGGCGAACGATGATATGGGCAATTTAGCGCTTCTTTTGTGGAATGTGTTTAAAACATAAATAGAAAGGTGAACCAAGCAATGAAAGCTTGAATTTAGTTTTTCTTGAAACATTAAATTTAGAATGATTTGTCAATATACAGGTAGCAGTGAAACATTTGCCTTTTACATATCTTCCCAGTCGACGTTTATCCAAAAACTGGTCGGACTTTGACAATATTTCCCTGCTTGGACTTTGACAATATTTACCTGCTTGGACTTCTCGTGAGAGTTCCTACATATTCCGCGCCCAAATTTGAATTTAAGCCAGCCTTTTGATTTTTTAATTACCTTACACTCTTTTTGATATTATAGGTATCGAATTTTTGTCAGCTCAGTGACAAATTCTCCACCCCATCTCACAAACAAATGAGACAAAAGTCTGGAATACAAGACATAGTCCGGCTCATTTTTCGCCACTGTGGTGCCTACATGGGTTGAAGCTCAACGAAGTGTCGTAATTTTGAATCTTAGTTACACCTATGTAAACTTCGAGTGGGAATGTCGAAACTAAACGAAAGTTAAGCCAGCCGTTTGATTGTTTAATACGCTCAAACATATGAACCGAAGCCCAATTTGGAATAATTGGGCTAAATTACCGACTTGGGCTAAGTATACGACACATATACATGAGTCGTTTTACGTTTCAAGAAGAAAGAACCACATTAAAACATGCTTACGCTTTAGTCGTACAAACATCAGCCCATGTTACTTTTAGTGGTGCTGCGCTTTCAGCGGCGGAGCCATAAGTTTTTGTCAAGCTTGCAAATGTATTGAAACCCAATTTTTCATCAAAAATTATCTGAAGCAGAAATATTGTAATGTAGGGATCATATAATTTTTTACAAAAAAACTTTGTGAGGTGGGAAAATTGTGAGGTAGGGGTGACCTTATCATTTACCACAAAAAATTTCGTGAAAAGAAAAATTGTCAGGTAGGGGATGTAAATAGTTCGTGATTTTGAGAACGGTTTGAAACCACCAACTCGTTTAGGTCCGTATTCCAATGACGCTTATCTCGCTCTGGTTTAGTAATGCAGTCGTTTTCTCCTTTTATTCCCCCAACACCGTGATAAAGCTATAACTATAAAGCACAAGTACCGATATATACAAGTATTATGCTTCAACTGCCGACCTTATTCAAGCTAGTTGTGCCGAAAGGTCCTTTGTTTCAGGTGCTTTCCGCACGTCAACTATGATACACTTAACCCTGTTGTTCTTCTAAACTCACCAGCTCACACCGTATAAAAACCAAATGCAAACTCCAACGTGACAATTCCCAAATTCTCTTCCAAAACCCCAGTAACCGTACAAAACCCCAAGAAATTCAGCAAGTAACAGCCGAAAGTAGCCCCGCTAGAATCGATAACCCCAGAACAAACTCCAAATGTTCCCCAGAAAATCCCCTAAAACATATCCCAACATCCCCGGTTCTCCTTTGGTACTGCCCGTAGGCTCCGCGCTATGCGCTTCCTGTGTTGAATTCCTTATGCCGGTTTCACCGTATGCTCACATTGAGCTACCGTGACCCGAATTCCAATTCACTCCTTAAGCCCAAGTCTCCCGATAACCGTATGTAAACTAACAATAAACTCCGTAAACTATCCAAGTAAATCGCGCAAAATTGCAAACCGCATTTTCAAGTTGAAAAATATTATAATGAATTTGGAGGCTAGCTAGCCCAGCCCCAATGTTTTGTAAATCTGCATACATTTGGGTGTCCCGGGAGTCTCAGACACCTTAGGGACACCTGAATCCGCCATTACAATAACACATACAACAACAACATACGCACCCAAAACCCCCTAGCTAAGTGCTTTGGCACTTTAAACCAACAAAAAGTATATATTAAATGGCCACGCAGGGCTCCTGAGTACTGTTACCTTGCGGACGCAGCCGCCATGCAATAAATTTACCGATTTCACGCCGTCTAGCAACGCCTAAATGCCTAACTTAGTTCTAGAGACTAGGCGGAGTTGGGGACTCCCTTAAGGTGTGGTTTTAGGATTTGGTTTTAGATTTGTTTTAGTTTTTTAGTTTGAAATATATTTAAGAGTAGCACAGCCACCTACAACCCCCGTTTGGCACAGATGCCGACCCCGGCATCCAACAAATTTTATGGCCCTATTTACAGCCTTTTTGCCGTCGCTAAAAAGCGTAAACAACAAACACATATACAAAACAATAACAACACAATAATAACAACAACAAAGAATTTTTTATTTTCTTTTTATTTTCTTTTTATTTTTAGCGTCACGCCACATCGACCCAAAACTACCCGTCATTGTTTCCACCCACGTACACGAACCGTCCCTCAGCATACTAACATCATCCAACACCCTGCTCCTCATACAGTCCTTTACGAATTGAAGCTTACCAGTACACCCAGCACCCTGAACAACGTAACCCCCTTTCTTCTCCAAATCCAAGCGTCCCTGACCCCGAACCATCCATAATGTCCTTTTTTAAAAATGTCTCTGCATCGTCGGTGCCTGTCCGTAGTATGCATCCACGTCTTCTTGCGTAACGAATCCCCTTTCCTGTTCCCGCGGTTGTGTCGCCGGTTGCTGTTTCTGCCGTTCCATACGTCGAATATCGTTAATTCGTTTCTGCACAGTTTCCACTTGACGCCGATAGTAATGTCGATCGTCGCCAACCTGCGATTGATCCACATAGCCGCCAACCGTTTCCGGATACTGCTCCACCGACACTTGCCGGATCTGAGGCCGTATCGCTACCGTAGACGCGGCTGGACTCACGCCCACCCCCTACACTTCTGACCCCTGGCTATACGGCCCTGCTGCAGTACTTGCACACACGGCTGACGAATGATACACCGGATTCGCCTGTCTCGGACCGATCCTGCTTGTTACCGAGCCCGACGCCGGACGCACATAGCCTCGACCCCTGCCTCGTTCGGCAGCGCGCCGCTAAGAAGCCGCCCTGTGCGTCTGCGGATCGAATATCCACTTCCACTCGCCAGCCGCATTCAACACATTAATATAACCCGGGCTGGCGGCTGGTGGCACCGGTGGAGGTGCCGCCGAACACTAGCCTGTGGTGTCTCCGTGCCCGACTCCCATGTTGTCGGTTTACCTTTCCCTTTTCCTTTCCGCTTCCCGGTCGCTTCCTTCCATTCCTCTGACCCCTCATCATCCGGTACCGACTCAATCTCTTCCTCGCTTACCTGCTCCGTCACCAACTGCCTTCCCGTACTTTCTCGCGCCGGCTGAGTCACGTCCCGCGCCCCTTCCGTTCCTGTTTCCATCCGAGCTACCCTCACCACAGGCTCTCTGCTTACTTCTGGCTGAGCCGGCCGTGTCACCACTTCCTCTGCCCAAGCACCAGCTTGAGCTTCGGCCTGCGTCGGCTCTCTACTCGTACCCGGCTGCAGTTTTCCCTGCTCCTGAACCTCCATCGGCTCCGAATTCGACGCTGCCCGTCGCTTATCCAACAAACAGCCTCGACACATCTCTATCCGTTTCCATTTTCCTAAATGGAACACCCTTGCCGCCGTTCTCACCGTATCCGTAGAAAATTACCTTTCCGTCTCCCTTGTCACCTCCGCTTGCAACCCGCGCAACCGCTCTTTCCTATCTGCTCGTTCCTTTGGGTTTGTTGCGCGTATTGCCCATAAATTTTCCTCAAAATTCCGCCTCAGCTTCCAATATCGCTGGTTCTGGTATGCCCGTGACATAATTAATGTCCTGCTCCGTTTAACCCCTTCGTCTTGTGACTTATTAAACAACTGCATAATCACATTCGACGATAGCGGTAGGAAGAAATCCGACGGAGCTCTGCCGAACCATGTGTTCCGCTCCGTTATCGCCCGGGCTGCCACCTCCCTGATCACCCGCGCGAACCACCTCATTAACGCCTTATAGGTTTCAGGCACTATATCTAGCATCCGAAAAATGCATGCTGCCAGGCCAAGTTCTGCGTAATTGAGGCATTCCATCCATTCTCCGCTTGTAGCCTCCCTCCGCAGATAAAACTCATACGCCCTCAATGCTGCTACCGCCCAATGGTACGCTAGCTTCTCCAACAAATCCCCTGGTAACCCTAAATCCGGTTGTTGCGGGTTCTCATTCCACTGAAAATAATCCGCCTGCAATCTAAATTGATACCCTCCTTTATACACCGGTAGAAAGCGGCCTGGCGAGAAGATACCCATATCCGGGAACGCCACAATGCCCCTTCCAATTTTTGGCACTCTCCAAGCCGGATCTCTCGCCCTACTCCGCCGCGCCGGGGACTTCCTTCCTTCTGGCGCCGCGGCTCGTCGACTTAGTGCTGCCGCACGTTTCGGCTCGACCGCTACTACAGCCGTCGCTCCCGCCGACTCCCTCCAATTGTTCCTCTTCAACCTCTTCCCGTTTCTCGACTTCCTGCGCCCGGACCTTGCTTGACTATCGAACGTGGCTTTCCAGCCGCATCTTTTCACCCAGCAAAGTCATTATCTCGTCCATCGCCTTTTTCAGCTTGGTTTCCGTCTCCTTATTCTCCTTTTCCCTTTCCTTCAACCTTTCCTCTGTCCTTTTTACCAGGTCTGCTCCCGACACATGCTCATGCGCCCGCTGCCGCTGATCTACAGCTGTGGTCTGCACAGCTCCAAATGAGTTATCCGGCTGCATTCGCGAGTCAAGCACTCCGCGTAACCCGGCAAGTCTCTAATAGCCCCTACTGTGAACTCCTGATACATCCGCAACTTGCTTGCCAGCGCCATCATTTCTACGTCCGCCTGCATTCTCTGTGTCCAATTTTTCTCTACATCGTCTCACTTGCTTACTTTTTCCTTTGCATCTACTTGGCGTATCACCTATTCCCGGATTGCTCACACCACCACTCCCACTAAGCTGTAAATTATTCAGACAGCTATATTCGCTGATATAGTACTTTTGGACTGTTTTGGTGTATGAGAAGAAAGTCGGTTTAGCGTGGGGGTTTGAATTCAAAACTTATGTGCTCATGGGTTCTGTGTAATAGGCAATTCAATTTGCCCTTTTTAGATTGCAATATTTGCAAGCCTGCCTTTTACAAATTAGCATCATATATACTCAGTTAGATTGGCGTCTTATTAAATCAAGAGCGATCAGAATTTAATATACGCCCATTATGTAATCTCGTGACGCGACTTGGTATATAATAATAGATTTTGTCTTGCAAAGGTAATAAATTTAGTGCTTGGCGGTGCGTATTCGATGCAAATCTTTCACTGAGCTCATCTTGAGAATTAAACTAAATCATAATGGAATTATGCATGAATGTGGTTCAATATTTTAACTCAGATTTAAATAAAGAATTTCTTTTCGTCCGCTCCAGCTACAGTAATGGTGAAACTATGTTTCACATATCCTGCGGTTATCAGGATACGCGTTTCTTATCGGATACCTATTTGGATATATGGAAAAGAAATTCTTTATTTAAACCTGAGTTAAAATATTGAACCACATTCCTGAATAATTCCACAATGATTTATTTAAATTCTCACGATTAAATAGCCCAGTGAAAAATTTGCATCGAATACGCACCTGCAAGTACTAAATTTATTACCTTTGCAAGACAAAATCTACTTATATAAACCAAGTCGCGTCGCGAGATTACATATTGGGCGTTATTTTAAATTCTGATCGCTCTTGATTTAATAAGACGCCAATCTAACTGAGTATGATGCTAATTTGTAAAAGGCAGGCTTGCAAATATTGCAATCTGAAAAGGACACATTTGAATTGCCCATGATACAGAACCCATGGGCTCGTAACTTTTGAATTCAACCCCCCACGCTAACCGACTTTCTTCTCATACACCAAAGATTTCATTTAATTTTAAAATTGGTATCCAATGATCTAGAAACGTTGATTTAAAATAATGGAAACGAAATCCTGCAATTAAGTTTTGCACCCCACCAAATTGAACATAAAAATTAGATAAAAAACAAACGAACCTTTACGAATTTTTAATCTGTTAACGACTCTAATGATTCAGTGATAAACGTTATTATTTGTTAAAACAATACACAGTAACATTAAATCCTAAAACATAACATTGTAATTGTCGAGTTAAATATTGAGCTTTGCTCAACGTTTTGGGTTTAATACCACACATTGCAGTCCTCATACGGTATCGACGCATATTCATTATGGTACTAGGGTTACGGTAAAACGCCATTGTATTGAAAACTATGCATCGCTGAGCTGCCTGCCTGCCGATAATAGCGGTTAAACCGGTGGATCCGGTCATTCGTAATTGATTAATCTGAACTTAAACCACTTACATAACACAAATTTCCCGAACGTCTCTGAATTACACCGCTACTCAGCGTTATCGGTGAAAAATGTAAGATGATCTCCAGCTTATAGGCTTCACGGCGTATTCAGGTAAACATACGATTACTCCTCAAAGCTTAATGGTATACAGTCACCAAAGAAGCTGCCATCGCAACGGATAAGCGGGCGTTAATCTTAGTTTTGTATTTGTGCGTTTATTGGATTTCGTGTGCGTTACCCTCTATTGATGTTTGGGCCCATTTTACTTTTAGGGCCGTCCCGATTTCTGGTGGGTCTGCTAGGCTTACCTTCTAGGTCACATTTTTTTGCTTAGGCTTAGGCTTATGCTTACGTATACGCTTTTGCAAGGCTTAGGCTTAGGCTTAGTAATGCGCTTAATCTACTGTTACGGCCATAAAAGTAACATTGGCCAAAGGTTGCATAGTTCAGATGTTATACACCAGATTAGGTTATCCTAACGACTGAACGCAGAACTGTGTATTTAGTGTTTTTGATTTTTGTAAAATAGGCTCATGTGATATCACCGATATAGTCAAACATTTTACGAGGCTGGTCACTGATGCATGAATGCACTTGCATTCTATTAAACAACATTTCTAGTTGGTTGGATACCAATTTTAAAATTAAATGAAACCAAACAACAAAATAGCGCTAATCGACATTTAAATCTGAATTATTTTAGACACTGTTACCTAAGAAACTGTTGCGAGTGTTCTGTATAAAAATTCTAGGGTAAATGTGTTTAATTCGGTGTCACTACGGCAACTATAGTTTAAAATTACTTTATTTAAACCTTGAATTGAATTTCAATTCCACACAGTTTAGTTTCTGTACGTTTCCGAAGACAGTTATTTCATCTGAGAATAGCTCGGGTTCTTGCATTTTATAGACTTCGCGAAGTATTCTCCAATCCGTATATATTGCGCCTAGAATCCATATATGATTGTAGTAATTTGGTTATATAAAAAGATAAAGATAACTTTATCATTTTTACAATTTTTTGTTTTCAAGGTTAGGCTTGCACGTCAAGTTACCTGATATAACACAATATTGGAAACACCGCCCGCCGTCCCTACTGATGCTGGAAAAGTAAAGTGTCTCCCATTTTACGAAGTGGTCGGAAATGCCGTAGATTTGATGTACTAAACATATAACAAATTAGCTTAACTCTCTATTATGTTTCAGCTTGTAAAACTCCGATCAATATTATATAAACTCGAAAGATTTTCGTCTTTTTGAGCCTTCGACTATGTGGTAATAAATTGTCGATGGCCTGTCATATTTTCGCTCTCTTCCATAAAACTATTTCACAAAGAGGCATAGGCCTTGTTAAGAACCAGTGAACGATGATATTGGCAATTTAACGAATATTTTGCAGTTTAACTAACCTTATTTTATGCAAATTTATCATTACATTTAAGATAGAAAAGAATCGCGTCAAATATCAAACGATATTAAACACTTCTCGAGTTTTAACCATCATCTTTCAAATCGCTTCTTTGCAACTGAAGCTGGTTTGAAACGAAATGAATGACAAGCTTAGCGTAATTTTGGTATTCAAATGTTAAGCAAAAGTTGGATCATTTGTTTTAGCTGCAAGGATTATACAACTTTGGCGCACACGGTACAGCGCACTGTGAATTTTAATGAATTGATTTTAACTCAGAATGAGTTGAATCACTCAGTCTGAGTTAGGACTATCACAACTCAGCATTTTGAGTTGATTCAATTCATTCTGAGTTAATTAATCAACTCACCCAGACTCAACTCAACTGAGAGGAAGAATGAACTCAACTCAGAGTGAGTTAATGTTTAGATATTAATTCAGAAATAACTTACTCGCTAGCTGAATTGATTAATCAACTCATTTCAATTTACAGAGCGGACAGTTTCATATCGTCACTATTTACCCAAAATGTCCAGCAACTACGCAATAGGTGTGGAACGTCTAATATATACAAAGTTTGGTTAAAAATTATTAATATTTTAAAATTATTAAAATTCCTTCAATACTTGAATTTTTCCTTTAAAATGAGAACTTTTCCACCAAAATTTGAATTTTCCCGTTAAAATTTGAATTTCCCGCCAACATTTGAATTTTTCCGTCGAAATAAACATTTTTACGCAAAAGTTTCAATTGATAAGACGTAAGCACAGCCTAAACTTGAGCCTAAAGCGTAAAGACAAACGCATACGGTAAACTGTAACGAAAAATGCATAACATTAAAATATACGCTGGTATCATAACACCGTTCAACAAGATGTCCGATAGCAGAACCGTAATGTTTGACCCGGTCTGCTAATGTCATATGATACTTTTACGCCAAAATTTTAATATATAAACCCTAAGCGCAGCCGAAACCGAAGCCTAAGCCTACACAACCCTGTCCGGTATAAATTTCACAAAAATGCATAAAATTAAAAATATACGCTGGTGTCCACCATACCTCAGTTCAACAAGATGTCCGATAGCATAACTGAAACGTGTGACCCTGTCTGCTTTCAAATGATGCTATTAACTGTCATGTCTGTCATGTCACATGATATTCGACAATGCACGGTAACTAGCAATGTAATACATGCGTAGACTTCCTTAAAATTGTAAAACATGATGTTGAAAGACAACAACAGGAATGTCATATGACAATGACATGCGAAGGTGTGATTCATGTTTAATATTTAGCAGACAAGTGTGGATTTTGGAATGTGATACAGGATTAATGAAATCCCTAAAATTTGTTTTTGCGAATATCTGAACTTTCGCTCAATCAAGCAAAGTTTGCCTCCTAATGTGACACGTGGTTCTCCACGGAAGTTTAGCTGGTGCTAACTCTCAAAACAGCAAATGTAACATATATTCGTAGTTTGCGCGCACGAAATGCAAAAATTTTTTGAAATTTGTAAAAAGAAATACAAAAATTTAATTTTCAACAGGTATACTTGAAAAAAATGAAAAGCAACTTTTGAACATTTTAGCTTTATTCAAAATAACCAGGCACTTGCATGTCGGAATTCAATGTTTAACCCCAAAATGTGCTATCTTCTCACTCTCAGTGAGTAGATTTTAACTCAGAATGAGTTGAATCACTCAGTTTGAGTTAGGACTATCAGAACTCAGAATTTTGAGTTGATTCAATTCATTCTGAGTTAATTAACCAACCCGCCCAGAGTCAATTCAACTCAGCTTGAGAATCAAATCACCTCAGAGTGAGTTTATGTTTACTGATATTAATTCAGAAATAACCAACTCGCTAGCTGAATTGATTAATCAACTCATTTGAATTTATAGTGCTAGAATAATTTGTTCGTGCCTTTTTGTTGAAAACAATTAGTAACTCAAACGTCTTCGTTCTCATACTTTTACACCAATAGCATGTTGAGCAGAGTACCAAATTGTTGACGACACATAGCCAATAATTGTTTAAGTTTGCGAATTCAGTGCCATTGCAATTGTCGCAAAAGTTTGTTTCAGTTTGGCATCGGTTTTGGCTCAGGCAAAATTTACTGACCGCTGACTTCATTAATAATACTGAATGCGTTTCGACTTCGGTTGCACCACGGTGCCAAGCGTTGTGAAACGTGTCTATTGTTATGTTGAGTTTGCGTTTTAACAATTTGCATCTTTCGACGTTTCTATTTTGCGTGCACAGTATCACAGCAATTAATTAATATCAACTGCGTGCTGTTTCAATAGCAAAACTTAAATAATCATGGTAAAACATAAATTTCTTACGATAGGGGTGATAATTTTTGGCCATTTAATCATTGGATACGGACAAGACAATGAAAAAATTTTGTTTTACATGCCGGATTTGACGAGATCATACGATACTTTCTACAAAGTTAGCTTGATGCCGTATGCAGAAGAACAACTTCGTACTAATCCCGACTACGAACTGTTTCAAAACGTTACCTTACAGTATGAAACAGGCTCGACCGGAACTGACCAAATTTTAAGGTAAAGGACATCGGAGATTTTGTCGTTGTCGAATATCCGCCAGCATCCGGATATTCGGAATTAAAATTTCGTTTTGTTGGAACAGAAGGACCATGACTGGTGTCACCGGATCAATCAAGAGTGGCGAATTTTGTTTTGTTAGTTTGTTACACAAATGCATTTTCGATTTCCGACGAATATCCGGCTATTTTTTCTCTTATATTTATATCGTGGCTAATTTTGTTCATGGCGATATTAAGGTATAATAAAATGATTGGATAATGATGCAGAGACGTGGCATTATTAAGCGCAGTTGTAGTAGCATAACAATTTTCACTATTCAGATAAACAGACGCCGATACGTTGTTGCGTGCACTCGACTGGTGCTGTCCGACTCGAAACTTTTTTGTGGATTTTATATTTAACGGAAATTGTTTTGCTCACTGTGATGAGTTCACAGGCACCCAATGAATCCGCTCCCTCTGTATTCTTCCGTTTACATTGGCCAAGGAACGTGAAGAGATTTTTACGCAATTGTTATGCCATACGATCACAAAATGTTTCAGAAGTTTGTCCAAAGAAAGCGAAAATGAAAATGTTTTGAGCTTTTTTGGCCCTGACACACAATGTCTGTATGAAGCACGTGTCGCATCCGCTTACAATAAGTTCATTACATCGTATGTAAGTTTACAAGCGTGGATGTTTTTTGTTTGATTTTGTGGTTAACTTTTTATTATACGTTGTAGATTGCTACATGAAACGGAAACGGATATCCGGTTACACCCTGGTGTGCAATATAATTTAAGAATTACTGTAGCAGGCGGATCCCAGGTGACGTTTACTTTAAAATACAGGTCCAGTGATGTTGTGTGTAACAGGTTAACGGCCAAAGCACGGGGTTGTTAAAGGATTTTAGTCCGCAAAACTACTGAGATTCAAGAACCGGTGAGCCGAATTTTGACTCGTTTTGTGTAGTCAGGAAAAGCCTATTTCGGCGGGAGTCAATTTGACTCCCCATTTTTTACAGTGTAGTTATGTGACATGTCAGAACTAAATAGCACGTCCTCATTATGAAAAGTTGTGAAACAATAGTAGCAAAAAATCTTTTTAATATGATTCAATTTTTTTAATTTTCATATTTCCGTTAGCAAAATAATCTAAGTAAGCATCTCGTGATTCAGCCTAATGTGACATTGGCTGCATGGATTTTTGAACCTTACTTAAGTATCATTTGGTACCTAAGTACGTGCTAAATAATTACCTAGCCATTTTGTCGTTGTAAAAGCGTACTTAAATTAAGTAAATACTTAATCCGCTGACTAAATCTGATAGATTACAAATTAGACGTTGAGGAATACAAATCTTGGTCCAACTGAGTCGCTTTATTTTGTAGGTCGTTTTTAGAGATAGCTAAAACTTTGAACATTGTTTTTAGAGAGTGTTCGTAAACTAGCTAGCTATGAAATGGTCAGACATTTTTGGAGTATAAACAGCATTTATTTTGCATGTCAATCTGAATTTAAATTCCAATCTGAATGTGATAACAGTTTTGTGCATATGTTGTGCATAGTGTGGGCTGTGTATGTAATTATATTGCGCTATGTAAACTTGGTGTTATATTGAGTTGTAGTCTTGCAACGAAAACCCAAGCTTTGATGACGGCCGATTTTCAACATTCATACAACTGAAGCAAGATTACGTGTAAGGTTGAACTATAATTCATTATAGATAAATGATATTTAAACGCTTATTAAATTTTATATTCAAGGGTCTGTATACATGATTTGCCGCATCCAATAATATTGAATACAATAATGTTAGCGTGGTTAGGCTTAAATCGATAGCAGCAGTGGGACTCTAATTAGAATTTAGAGACTCTATCCGCTCACGGACCCTTATTAGGGATACGGACTCCTTTTGATTGGGACTCAAAATTGGGACAACCCTTCTTAATATTACCCCCTCCTCTTATTCAGATCCCTATAGTAAAAGACTGTAATAAAAAAGTTTTCCATTTAACTCTTGATGTATAATTTTAATTTTGCGCGTGTCCTGCCCTGTCAAATTCACTTGGTTTCTAAATCTCTCAATATACACTATCGCTTTGGTATTACAGGCGTGATTCCCATACAGCGCAACTAACAAAATGTTTTAAGTACACAAATGACACACACACTAGAGTGCAAAAGTAAATACCATTAATGATTTGAGAATCGTTTTAGTTTGTCCGTTTTTAGCTTAAATTGTTCCACTGACAGTGCCGTGGCTAGCTTTGGAGCGTTCATCCGTTATATTTGCGGTTTGACGTCTTAATACTATTTCTTTTAATATTTCACACCGTATGCGACGTTATAATGTTGATTGCTTCGAGCTTTATAAGCGTTTTGTGTTCAATATATCGAAAATGTAATGAATTTTTCAATATTTGGGTTTAGGAGTATCACCAGCGCACTGCTGTCGGTGTTGTATCGATATAATTGGACAAAAATTTATACAATTGAATATATTGGCCACTTGCAACCGAATAGTGATCAGCTGCTAAAAGCACGAACGACAGATCAATTAGAATTTAGTGACAGCATTTATACAACACTACAGACAAATCAACATATTCAATGGCTTGGTGGATCTCAATGCGTCAATGAGTAAGGATACTTATTAAGCCCTCTTCACAGTGGTGTACATTTCGTTCAATTATACTTGTTTGTAATGAATATTTTTCTACGCAAATTGTTTAGGTATGAAGTATTGAGTTGAAATTTAAATAATACTGGGTCCATCATCATTGTGCGGTGTTGAAAAATTTTACTTAATATTCGCCGGAGGCTTCAGCGTTCCAATAGCTTAATACAACTGTTTGAATGATAGCTATTTTACTTAGTGACGGTGCTAAATGACGAAATAATGCGAGGCTATACAATATCTGGTGAATACCGCATGAAACAATGCACAGACGATTAATCGTTGCCTATTGCTAGTTTTTCAACGATTTTCAAACGACAGCTACTTAATTTTATAACCTAGAACAGTTGTCATTCCTCTTTGCTTGGATTCTATCAAAAATAGCAAAAAAGGCAAAACACATGTGATCCAACATTTTGCTAAACTGCATGCACGTACAACTGCGCCTCAGTCAGACCTGGTTGGAGGAACCACAATGTGACTACCAGGTTTGAGAATTTGTTCCTAACGTTATGCACGGGACCATGATTCGTGCGGGTCAAACGTACAAATCAGTGTGTGTTTTTGTATATCAGCGGTCGTTATTTTTTCCTTCCTGGTTTTTTTTATTTCGGTTATTTCATGATTTCTGGCCTTTATTTCCTATACAACAGTTTTGCAGCTTTTTCGACCAGTTGCTCAAACTAGCAATAAATTTGTATAACTTTGTAACTTGTTAGAAAATTATCAAAAATATGTAAATTTCAAAAACTTTCTATTAAGATTATGCTTACACCTAGCTAAAATTTTCAACGATATGAGACACTCGAAACTACTTCAGTAGCGCAGTGGTAAAATTTTGTCGAACAGTAAAACTTTCCGGAATGGTACAGCGTTTGGTCTAGCGATTGTTATGTTTTTACACTAATGGTTCAATAACTTAATAAATTGTCATAAATTTTAATAGGTTCCCAGTCATGTGGAGCTACTGAGTTTTAAACGTAAAATAAATAATCATTCGCTGTGACAGCGATTTAAGAAGCACATTATAGCTCCGCGCATGTAATGACCCTACCGTTTCGAAATGACAGTTTTGGCGGGAAATTCAATGTATGCCGGGAAAATTACAATTTTAAATTTGAATTTTGGCGGCAAAATTCAAATTTTGGCGGGAATTTTGAATTTTGGCAGGAAATTTCAATTTTGGCGGGAAATTCAAATTTTGGCGAGAAAATGAAATTTTGTGGATTTTTGCAGGAAATTCAAATTGTAACGGAAAATTCAGATTTGGTGGGAAATTCCAATTTTGGCGACAAAATTCAAACTTTGGCGGGAAATTTGAATTATGGCAGGAAATTCAAATCTGGCGGAAAATTCAAATTTTGGAGAAGAATTCAAATTTTGTTGGGAAAATTCAAATTTTAGCTGAAACATTCAAATGTTAGCGGGAACGTTCCAGTTTTTTGCAAGAGATTTTAAATTTTAGCGTTAAAATCAGATTTTGGCACGAAAATTTACATTTGGCGGCGAAATTCAAATTGTGGGTGGCATTCAAGTTTTAGCGCCAGAACGCAAGTTTTGTCGGTAAATTCAAATTTTGACGGAAAATGCATATATTCGCGGAAAATCGAAATTTTGGCGGAAAACTACAATTTTTGAAGGCATCCGAAATTTTGCGAAAAATAATAACTTTTTAAACAAACATATCAAATTTTGCAAAAAATAATTTTTTAAATAAACTATCTATATACCAGATATTCCACACATATTGTGCAGTTGAGTGCAGGGACATGCAAGGTAAATAGCGACGGTATAAAAATTTTCGCTATACTGTCTACGCAAAAGTTGTATAATCCGCGCAGCTAACTATATTGTCGGACGTTGGACGTGTCACGCGCACGCATTATATATAACGTGTGAGTGACAAAGTTTAAAAGCTAAATGTAGCCGTCAACATTGTCAAAGCTAAAGAGACTAGTCGCCCAGCGGGGTCTGTTATAAAAAACATACATCAGGCGCGGCGGCGCTATCTATCTCCGCCACGCAATATACATAATTACCTTTCATCACCTCAGTTTGTTCGGCATTGGCCGGCTGCGTTGCCCAATGAACATCCGAATTATCGGGTCGAGATAGAGGGGCTTCGAAATTGTACTTATGTCGTTGATCTAGGTGGATGCACCTGATTGTCAACTGGATCTGGCTTTTAGGCGTGCTTGCAGGACCTTTTGACGAGCTGTTGCCCGTTTGAGACATTGTGAAATCACAGTTCTTTACATATCCATCGGATGTACATCTGGAATATTAGGACTCAACCCAAGCCAGAGCGGATCCTTTACCTTTGCTAATATCCATCCTAGACGTCGACAACGGCGGAATTTCGTCATGCAAAAATGGTTATTCAAATTGACTCTCTCCGAAATAGGCTTTTCCGGACTACAGAAACTGAGTCAAAATTCGACTCTGTCAGAGTCAAAGTCAACTCACTGAGCGATTCACTGGGTCGAATTTGACTCTGTCAGAGTCGAATTTTGACTCAGTTTGTATAGTTCGGAAAAGCCTATTTCGGAAGGAGTCAAGTTGACTCACCATTTTTTGCAGTGTACCAGTGATGTTCTACTTGATATCTAAATATCAAGCAAGTGTTGAACCAGAGACTCTCCGGTAAGAAGTGCTTCTTATTCTATCATGAACTTTAAAAATATTTTCAGTATAAATTTTCGCAACATATACAAATCGTCCAAAGGAAGCAACTGCACAAAAGCAATTCTTGAAAGCTATTTAAAGGCTCGAGGTAAATAAACGTTTCAAATTTGTTGGCAGAAGAAAGCAGTGAGTTGTGCGTTACGTCAGGCAATAAACTTTAGGCTAATATTCTGGACTACCGAATACCAAATGCCCGTAGAATCATCGCTCGGCTGTCACAACTTGCCATTTGAGCGCTACAGAGCTCTCATGCACCACCCAGGTTATTCTGCGCTCGACAATGTCAAAAATGTCCCAATGACCTACAAAATAAAGCAACCTTGCAGTTAGCAAAAAATAATACCACTTTTAAAATACAGTGTAAAACTGTACGGTCAAAATGTAGAAACTGTAGTGTTTGAAAGTTTTCTTAATTTTTCAAATTTTGGCCCGGAAATGTAGATTTCGATTAAAAAAGTCAACTTTTGGAAGGAAGTTTATATTGGCGGAAAAATTTGATGGCGGAAAAATTTAAATGTTGGCGCGAAATTCAAATTTTGGCGGAAAAATTGTAATTTTGGCGCGAAATTCAAATTTTGACGGAAATTTCAATTTTTGGCAGGAAAATTAAAGTTTTAATCGGAAAATTGAAATTTTGGCGAGAAAATTCACCTTTTAGCCGGAAATTCAATGTTAAGCGTGAAATTCAAATTTTTCGGTAAATTCTGATTTTGGTGCAAGAAAAAACACACTGTCTAAATACCCTGCCATTTCGCGAACATTCCCTAAGAATAGTCTGTTAAAATAACATCCTAGATAACTAGTATGAAAATAATAACTTGGCGCAAGAAATCGTTGTAATTTTATTGCTAGTTTACTATAATGACATGGGCATTTTTTGACATTTGCGAGCGCAGTACCTGGATGGTGCAGTCACAACTTGTGGAGATGTTCTACAAAGCCTGGTTCACAAGTCTATAGCCAAAAAACCTCGATTTGGCACGTTGTAATAATGGTGCAAACTGAACGTTTTTAGACCGGAGTTGACTGACCATCTGTTAGTTATGGTGCACACCAGGGATCCACTGGTTCGATTCCTACTTCTGCATTCAAAGATGCAGGAACCGGAACTTTTACGGTTTTGTCTCAAATTATTCCTAATCATTTAACTATTAGAACTTTTTATCTTTGAAAAATTGTTATTTTGACATTAGTGTTTTGTAATTAGCTCAATTTTGTAAATAAGTTGTGTTTAATGTGTTTCTGCAAAACTTGATGATGAAAAAGTTGAAAATTCGCTTAAGTCATTTTTTATCAAGTTATCTAAAAAGTGCAACAGTGATTTGGTGATAAACATTTTCGAATTCCGGTTTCTATTTTGGTTTCGATTCCCGCAAAGAAATACATTCTTTGTTACTATGTTCCTGTTTTGGTAAAACTTATCTCGTTTTGTAACCCTGGCGCACACCCAATATACTTTACTCAAATCTTCTAAAATTCCGTTTTTATTTAAACGCTTCAATTCTAAATCTCCAGTAAAATCAAATACGTAAAATTTATGCTACACTTACACTGCAAACAATGGTGAGTCAAATTGAGTCTCTCCGAAACAGGCCTTTCTTGACTACATAAACTGAGTCAAATTCGACTCCGCCAGAGTCAAATCTGACTCATGAATCAAATTTGACTCTGGCGGAGTCGAATTTTGACTCAGTTTGTGCGGTCAGGAAAAGCCTATTTCGGAAAGAGTCAATTTGACTCACCATTTTTTGCAATGTACCAGAGTGATAAAATTTGTAAACACGGTGTAAGGACAAAGGATTGTTAGAGTATCGTTTAAAAATAATGTGGAAATATAACTCAGTTTACTTACTGGCTGGCAGATGGAAATTACAAAATAGACATACAAGTAGCAATACCTCATCTGAGGTCTTTTTAGATAAATAAAAGTACGAACATGATCCAGCCACAAGTAGCCTACTCTACCATAACAAAAGCCTTTCGACTTAATCTTTTAAAGCAAAGTCGTTGTTATGCTAGGAACACTTTTGGGTTCCAAATATTCCTGCGCGTTCGCTACTAGTAGTCTTTATGCATTTTTCAGTTTACATTATTCTTGATCACGGCCGTTATCTTGTTCATGCTCGATACATTGCTGCGTTAATGTACCATTTTGGACTGATACAAACTGGACAATATATGATTGTTACATTATCATCAAATTTATTTTGGACAGTGGAGCCTATGACAGCTGCGCTAAACGGCATTTTTTACAACACAGGTGTGTACGTGGAAATAGTTGCGTCATACTTTATTCTTTTACTTCACTATATCTCCGGGTTGCCGTAGAACACAACGATACCAAGCTCGTTGTGTACGGTCTTGTATATCTATTAAGTGTTCAGAAATCATAATTTCATTGAAGAAGTTGATGTGTAATGTGAAACTAAACGCATTTGTTATTTTTTTCTATTTTTCAGCAAGTGCGCTACACAATAGAATGCTTTACAACTACGAATATCTAAATGTAGAGATTAGCGAAGAAGAAACACATGAAATTTTCACAAACTATTTTGTCATTGCTTTCGATGTCGCCGATGTTATAAGCGCAGAAAATTTCAAACAAATCGAAGGTACACCATATTTTTCAGTTTGTGGCTTCGCCAGTTGCCGTAACTATAATGCAGCATACTAAAATGCACGTTTCAGCAAAATTTATTTAGTACTACTTACTATACCTAATATCATCGTTCCAACGGAATTCCGATTTCGGCTAAAATTGAGATAAAATTTGGGTTCCGATTCCGATTCCGACTGATTGGTGGTATTCCGATGCTGGAATTTCGAATTTTCCGTTATAACTTTTTAAGGTGACTCAATTTAGATTTTGCCTGTTCTTTCGTTCGTTTGCACTTAATGTGATCGTAACGTTTGAGTAAATAGTCTCCGTTGTTCGGTGAAAGCGAATTGTTCCGCTGATTATCAAAATGTGAATGCCTATATCACCAATTTTTACTGAAACTGCAAACAAAACTCATACACTTTACTTTTTAATAGAATTACTGAAACTTAAATTCCTATTCCGATTCCGATCCCGGTTATGACACAAAAATTTGATTCCGATTCCGACAAAATATACTTCCGATTGGAACCCTGCGTAACATACTATAATTTTGTTTTTACAAGGGTTTTGATATTAATTGAGCTTTTCGTTGTATTTATAAGGAACAGGCGCTTACAGGCGTCAACACAAAGTTATACAAAACGATATAAAATAGGCACGGTAGCAGGATTTAGAAGTTCAGAAAAATATCTATTAATAGTGTTAATCGTCTCGAAATCATGTCTGGGTATTATGCAACTAATCAAACAGTCAACATATACAGATGACTTTTGTAAAGTATATTCTGGTTTAATTTGAACCTCGTTTGAATTTGCAAAGCAATTACGCTTAATTTTATACATGGCAAAATGCGTACCTGCGGCAGTGATTCGATTTAATGTCGCTCACATGTTACCACACGTGCACTTCACACATCCATCATCGCCCTGTACTGTTTCAAATCGGTTAGCTAGCAATACTGTTTTAGTGTGAAACTGCATGCGGACATTTTGGCTGTAAAAAATGTTCGCATAGAGTTTTATTGCAATGCAGGACATTGTATACAGTTTGCGCATTATGTTAAGACTAATTATAGAGTGGCGCCAACTGCCGAACTTTTCCGTTAGTCTAAAAGTTGTCGCAAAAAATCGCTGTGCTCATGAATTTGGTAGCAAAAGAAAGTCGAAGAACTCGGAAGACGATGCGATATTTAGAACTCATAATCTTAAGACATAAACCTTCGTACGCAACGCTTTAGTCCACTCGAGTACTATTACATTTGAAAAACATCGTATTCGACATTATAAGATTATAATACGTAAGATATAAACATATAAATACACGACATGTGCGTTTTTAACAACATAAAACTGCTCATGGTAAGATATGCATAGTAAAAGCAAGCCTGTTGCTGTTTTGTTGTACACATGAAACTAGAACGCAGCTTCAAAAAGGTATACGAGGTAGCTGGTGCAGTAGCTTAACTCTGAAAAGGGAAGTATATTTATTTTGACTCTTCAGAAGGAACCCTTTTTTATTCGGTTAATTTATTTTTAATTCACCCCATGTTGGTTGGACCTAGACGCAGGGATCACATTATAACTGATGCAGCCTGGAGCACGTTTTGTCCATGTTGATTCGACGTCAACGTGATGTGAATAGTGGTTATGTAGACCGAATGTGCATGTCATTTGACATTGGCTTACAAATCCCTGATCTCCAGTAATCATCGTATACAAACAGTCATATATCACACGATACCACGGTACATTTATGCGAATATCGTATGATGTTCCGAAATTCTACCGAATGTCACATAATATTATTCAGGACAATGTAATATGTGCGCACTATTAATGTAATGAAAAGTCAGATAATATAGCTTCTTTAAGTTATTTCAAATACAAAATTGCTTTTATTTTTCTGTTTCTGGTGAAAATTTTACCTAAATATATTCCTAAGTGCTAATAATTCAAACTTCAAATTGTAGTATCATATGATATTCTACACGACACTCAGCCTAGTTTAACAAACTTGCAGACGTTTTCAAACATGTATGATAATGACAGACAATATTTTGAATATCGTTTGATATTGCAGTACAAAGAGTGAATGTCACATCAGGATAGCGGAAAATTCAATTTTCGTGAATTTGATAGCATGTCATTGTGCAGACAAAATGCTACTTGCTGTTGTAATACGGACAAAACGTGTTCCAGGTTGCCCCAGTAACGTGAATCCCGCATAACACCATTCTTTTTGTATTTTTAGTTAGGGTAGAATTGACTCTCTGTCAACCTTTTTTGTTGATTGCCATGTGTGCTATTGTAATTTTTTTATTTAATAATTTAATGAAGTTTATTTGGGTTATGTGAGTATCATAAATATCTAGACAATTCTTTTTAACACTATCAACTAACGGACTTTAAGCCATCTAAAGTGAAAGTCTGTAGGAGCCAATTTTGTTTTATTTTAGCAAATATAAGGCGGACAAACAAAGATCTGTCGTTATGGAAGCGATTTGTTCCGCCTAGATTGCATCGTCTGATATTTTATCGACAGCGTACAGTTCTTGTGGTATACAACTTTTATTTTGAAACATTAAAAAGTTGAATTTTTTCAGCAACACTAAACGGTATTGCTTGCGCGCAGAAAATTGAAATTATAAACATCTGTTTGCCCGACTCCAAAGAAGGCTCAACCTCAACCGTCGCGAGTACGCCTTTGGAAACTGAGTATTGCAAAAAGCAGGGTCGCCGTTCTTGTCAGTTTTGCTTAACTACCGTATAGAAAACTAAAATTAATTTCAGTTTTAAAAATTACGTCATTTGTGCACAAAGTTTCAATACGGACCAAGACTTTTGTACACTTTCCTCACGTTTATGGTTTGGCATAGACAAGGAAAAAGCGTGGCTATGCCAATAACTTTGAGCTTTAACCTTATGTGTTGAAAGTATACAACAGGCGTAACTTAGGCTCTTTCGAACTAAAATTATGATTTTTGGGCAAGTACAAATTTAGCCATTTCTATCAGGGTGCAAACGGGTAATACAATTATAGTTGCAACAGAAAAATAGCGATCAAAGTAATGGAAACTGAAACGGAAAATGTTTAGGTAATGCAATATTTAAGTATGGCTGTTTGAAATTTTTAATCCGGTTAAGTAAAATTTAATTGAAAACGTAACGAAAGCATCCATAATTCGTCAAAATTGTGGATTATTATTATTATTATTATTATTACTATTTGAAACCGAACAACTGCAGCGTACGTGTATTAAAAACTGAGGTGATTTTAAGTGATTTACAACTAATTAGAAGAATAAAAATAACCCAACTTCTGGAACATCGTTAACGAAAACGGATCGGAATTATTCGATTTTTGACGGAAAAGGAAACGTGTATCCGGTAAATCCTGGTTTGCATTGCATTTTTAGCCAGTTGCTGATACAATAAGTACATACGATGGATTTATGGTTTACATTAAAGCAGCAATTGAAGTTTACAAAGCTGGATTTTATAACAAAATTCCGGTGGATGGAAAAAGTATTCGCAACCAGATTGCCGGCAAAGTTTACGATAGTAAGTATGGCAACAATTGCCATTTTATTCAAAACAATTTTACTTTATCTACACACAAAATACATTGTCTTGAAATTTAAAGACTCTTACTTTCTTAAATTTTCAAGACATACCTAAATGTCTTGTGCTTCAGACATTAATAGCCTTAAACAGCTCAAACATTCGTTTCTTAACTGGTTAAAACATAAATGTCATGTTCAAGAAATCGGTATTACAAACTTGTACGACACAAGTTTCTTTGTTAAAAGAAATAATTGTCGTTTATTTAAGAATTACGGGTTGATCACAGGCTCCCACCAACCTAAGTTTACGTCTTGACCGTATCTTAGGTAGTGAATGGCTTGAGCTTTAACCCCCAATTTTGGAGTCGGTTTCCATGGCAAATCTCTGTTTTTATTTCAGAAATATTTGTTTTTTGTTTCAGAAATATATTGCTTAATCGTTACTGAAACAAAGTCTTAAATTTCAGACATTTTAAAGTGTGAAAATTTTTGGACCAATATTTGTGAAAAATTTGAGAATTAAAAGTCTTGAATTCCAGACATATATGTATGGAGTCTGTACCAAGACATAATTGTCTTAAATTTAAGACAACATTTCTTTAATAAAAGACAATTTATTTTGTGTGTATACTTGAAAAATTGTGATTTTTTTAAATTGTTCACTAAACAGTGCCACAAATATAGGGCGTCGCTCCTCGTTCATGAACAATGTAAATGTGAGAACCAGTCATCAGATTTTTCACCTGACCAACGCAAAACTGAAATTTTGTATGAGCAGTAAGAAACTCGTGGATCTGATGTTGGTTATACGCCTTATGAAGCCAACAACAAGCAAATATTCTCAAAGCAAATGCTCACTGTTTGGTGAACAAATCTTTGCTGTGAAACCGAGTATGGACATCCACACCGTTTTATTAAAACAGGATGAATTTGAGTGTGCGCAGACAACAAACGGTAGCGTGTCAACTCCAAAAATATATATTATTTTAAGGTATCTTGCAAAATCGCTCGTTTTACATCAATAAAAA